>OZ026619.1:64584423-64800220 GCA_964020975.1 Hermodice carunculata
TCTTTCTGCCAAATTTGTCCGGAGCTTTTTTCTGACACTGTGCAAGCTACACTGTTTCAACTTGGCATGGTAATACACCTAGTAGGGAAGTTGTCTCTCTGATTTGGAATAGTCATGATGTTCAAAATTATGCTTATTAGGGGCAATTAAAATTTTAAAAGCTCCATATCCTCAAAACTATTATAGATAGATAGATAGATACAAAATTCAAAGTTCAACATATAGGTTTGTGACATTTACCAATCTAATGGACAGTAAATAAAAGTTGTAAAATTTTAAACTATGCTACTTAAGGCACTTTGAAAATTTAAATCTTGAATGTCTTCAAAACTATAATAGATAGAGATGCCATTCCAAATTCAATATATAGATTTGTGATAGAGGTGCGTCCAATGAACCATGGACGGAATTGATAACTTATTGGAGCTCTAACACAAAAAATTCTTAAGTACCTCAAATGAATCAATATCACTCCCTATGATACATGTAGAAGTTACAATAATGTCAGCAGGTTTTCAGCACAGCTCTGTTGATTTTGTTCATTTTCAGGCCTTGTCATAACAAGCGAGCGATCACTCTCCTTCACAGCCACACACACATATGAAACACCTCAGGTGTGCTGTAGATCACTCATCGATGCGACAGATTTTGTAAAGAGATAATATAGGCAGCTCCCCTGATAGCTTGCCTGAACAGATTTTAGGTGAGCTATCAGCAGCTCTGAAGTTATTTGCTCATAGAAAGGCCTGATTTTTGCACTGGAACCCTACGTCTGGCCACCTCACATGCTGCTCGCTGCAATCACGGCCAATGGCAGCGTCTCTCACTCAGCCAGCTAAAAATTCAAATGTCTTTTAAAAATAAACTACACATATGATTAGATTTGGTAGTCATGATGATGCAGAATCATAAGTGATTACAAGCTGGTCTGGCCACATTAGTTGATCAGTATGGGGACCTTGTTGACAAGACAGGGATACATTCAGAAAGAAATATGCTTGAAATTCTGAAGAGTCACAAGAAACTGCTGCCAAATGTGACCTGGGAGTAAGATACATGTAAGCAGGCATGAGGCCACCATTACCATTACAAATGCGTGTTTTAAGTGACTTAACTGAAAACTCTACCCTGTCTAAAAGGTGGATGCAGTGCTCTTTGTTGGTATTGTCTCCATGCCTAGTGGTATATTCACACAGTGTGAACGCACTGTTCTGTCCACCTATTTTTCTTCGTTTGTAACAGCAACAATGTACACAATGAAGTAAACATTTTAAAATCTGAGTCAGAAGAGTGCTATTATAAGTTTATTTGCTTTTTTTATATCTCGGGTCAATAATCGTGCATCTGAAGTGTCCTGGTCATTGAGCTCTAAAATTAATCATTCAAGGTTATTACTATTGTATGACCTCTATAAGAATTGTAGAGGTAGTCTGATATCAAAAGCTAATGTAAGAATAAACAGCTTACTGTGAGCCAGCAGTGTCTTGACTAATGATTGTCTCGGCAACTTGAAGGAAATAACAGCGCAGGCCTTCCTCAGCGTTGCAGCTCATATACACAAACAGTTAAGTAAATTCCGTCCCGTCGCATTAATGAACCAACTCTTTACAAGGAATTCATTTATTCATGAAAAGTCCCATTCATTGCTAAAATGAAAGGACTGTACTAAATTTGATAACTTAGACACTTTAAATTTTACAAGGGGCATTATGTGTTCTGGGAAGTAGCTAAATGAATGTAACAACCAGTGTTTCCATTAACCCTCAAATTGGGGCATACTACCATTTCAAAACCTCAAATACCCCCTTGGAAAATTCTAAAAGTCACAAGGCTTGTTTATCTGCATGTAAAATAGGTAAAAATTTCATTCCGCTCCCCTGAATTCCCCTTCTTGCGACCCCCTGAAGAAATTCCCAACGGAAACACTGACAACGTGACGGGAAGAAATTGTTGTCTTCCGTCCCGTGGCATTAATGAGCCAACTCTTTACAAGGAATTCACTTATTCATGAAAGTCCAGTTAATTGCTGAAATGAAACGACAGTACAAAGTTTGATAACTCAGACACTTTAAATTTTACAAGGGGCATTATGTGTTCTGGGAAGTAACTGAATGAATGTAACAATGCAACGGGACGGAATTTTTGCCTTGACAGTGATAACAAAATGGAAAATACAGACGGATTTTTTTTCTGTAGTGTAACTTTAATACACGTCTACTTTAGGCCAGTTTATATTCTAACTTAGAAAACTGATGGAGGAAAAATACTTTTAAGCCAGCCAATAAAAGATTTCCGTCCCCTCGCGCTGAAAAATCACTTCTAGCCCATATCTTTTTTTTAGCCCAGCTTAAATTTTCAGAGTATGTGCGCTAAATCGCAACTTTGTCTAATTATTTCTCTTGCTAACAGGGATGCTCTTTTTCCAACAAGATTTTAGAGCGAATTTTTCCCTTTTTTATGAACAGCATGTCATTACTTCTTGTGAACCAATAGTAGACCCCTAATAATTAACATTAATTTGTTCCGACTGTGCAGATATATCCCTGTTTTTGTAACTCTTCTCAGTTTTTGCATCACAATATGTAGGGTTGTGCTCCCCAGGTCTAACCAAGCTTCTTGTAGTCCAGCAAAGGATTTCCTTTGTAGGCCTATATTTCAACCAGCAATAATTATCTTAGCTGCACAGCTTGTAACTTTTTTTGCCAGCATTTTAATTCTAAACTTGAGCTCTGCGGACAATAGAGCAATTGCTTATATGTTACAGTGGATCTGTTAATGCCCGTGTAGAGCTGGTATTACAATTATCTTCACATCTATCAACACTTTTCAATATCACTACTGTTTAGATCAATTTTTTCTCGTGATTACTCCTGTTTATTTTAATCACTTTTTGAAACCGTTATTTGCTCACACAATGAATGCACCTTTATTCTTGTTGCCAATTGGTTGCTTGATATGATGATTGCACAATCTCGTCAAACTTGCAGCCTCACCAAAACATTCATTAGTGCGACCATTTTGAGTATCTCTGATGCAACCTTTGCTTTTGATTTTAAGTTATTGATTCGTGATCCAGTGTAACTCGGACTTTTGCAATTATTCACGCCGAGATTATGAGTTGGTACCCAGTATTGTTTTAATATCTAGGGACTGTGTTGATGGTTCTTTCAGTTTTTCATTTACTTTGATCAAAATTTTTAATAGGTGAAATTCATATTCAATGGGAGCCCGTGCTGCCATCTGGGCTGCAGCAAGGAACTTGGCATGAAGGAGAGCAGATTCATGTTTTAAACAGGGCGAAATAAGCTTCTATGACAAAAGTAGCCACTTGGGAAAGCAAAAAGCTGAAGAAAAGTCATTCAATAGGTGTTAAAGCATACAAGATGCTGAACATGTTTAGAATATTTGATTTGTTTGGAATTAAAAGTGTTATTTCTGTATGGTTAAGTTACATAATTGGCACCCGTGCCATCATCATGGCGGAGGCATAATTCCATTGCCTAGCAGCTGAGGGGACAAGAGTAGTTCTGCAATTATAGTTGGATATAATACCTGTTACTCTGACTAAATTCTTACAATTTATCTATATTTTGTGCTACTTCAATGCACTCATACTTCACATACGCTTTCCTCAGCAAAATTGTCAAACAGAAGGACTTAACAGTATATCACAATGCCGTCTACCTTGCTGTAGAACGTTTTTCTTTATTATTCTGTGTCGTGTATTTCTGTTATGTGTTATTCCTCAGGGGTACAATTCAAGGCATTGTTTACATGTACATGATTTTACTTTTGTATCACCTCGAGAGATGAGCTACCGATGCTTCTTTTTGTGTACATAAAGCTCATACATCTGACAACTCTAAATACATGTGTAGGTGATCTTGTATTGGTATTTGCGGTCATACACATTTCATCACAGTGTTTGGGGACTGGGCAAAATAGCATACTGTTTATTTTGCATTCTCTGACTTGCCATTGCCAAGTATTGGACATGAAAGAATGCATTAAGGTGTACTGGGTTACTTATTGAAGTTTATAACTTTCAAAAAACAGCCTAACGCATAAGGTACCGGGTCTTTTGCATGCATCCGGGTTTCCTCTCTTTTTTTTTTTTTTTCACGTAGCTGGCGGCCTAGATGCCTCACCAAAACTTACTATTTTTACTTACTGAAAAGTCTCACTGCACACAACAAAATGAAAGTCTGATTGATTGTTTCAGTTGTGTGATGGCAAATTGACAATACTCCCGCTCCTATCGGATAATGTACACCATAGGGCTGGTCGGGCTGATCTGTAGATTTACTTTCTCTGTCATTGCTATCATGCTCCGGGACAAAATGAGATGTGCATTTCAAAACCTCTTTGGCTGACTTGTGCTATATCAAATTTTAATGTGTCTTCATCCCAGCTCTGGAGATAGAGCCAGCATTTCACTCCTCCGCACAGTACATCAATTGGGATCAGGAAAGAGCCAAGTTTCGCTGTAACTGCTCCTTTTCTAGCCTTACTGTGGACTACTGACGCAAATTTACGTAATTTACAATGCAGGTCTTCTGGAACAATTATATCACATAATTGTCCAGAAATGTCAGCATTCACTCCTTTCCGCAAAAAACACGCCCCATACATCCTGTCGTATGCAAATACAGGCATTACAAAAGGTTAAAAATACGTTAGAGCTAAATTGACCTTATTATCAATTGGATGTTGGCGCAGTTTGTAGAGTGTTTCATTTGTCTGTTTAATTTGTTCATACTATAAGCCCAATACCCAAGAGCTAGAAAATTCAATAGCCAGATCAACGTATCGCTGAGGCTTTTCAGTTACAGAATTGTCGCAGTAGAATAAACATGGATTTATAAATTTGTATCCTTTATTGAAAATAAGTACCTTAGTTCTGGAAGTGTTCATGTTTGGTCGTCTATTCAAACTCTGCTGGAGCCATTTGCAGAGTCAAACAGCAGTATTAGATCGTCTGCATATAGCAGTTTTCAATGTAAGCTCGACTAGAACACCAGGATCTCAAGTATCGTCAAATATCGGGAAGGTCAAAAAAACCCCCGACAAACTGAATTAAATTAGCAGAACCAATGAATGCATTCCAAAATCAAAGATGTGTACTGGAAACGGGAACTGCAATGTGGTAACAGATGAAGAAATGTGTCAACTGATATTGGTACAATCGCTTCTAATAGTATTACAGTCACCAAACGGCAACCCAAAAAAAAAAAAAAAAAAAAAAAAAAAAAAAAAAAAAAAAAAAAAGAAAAAAGTCATATTTTTGTACTAGGAAAACATTTAATCTCGGTTGTATGAATCCCAACTGGCTTCCAAGCTATGATAAATGAGACTCTTAATGTTTCCCAAGGGACTGGATCTGTGTGTACGAACTTGAAGAAGATGAAGAACTTTGAATGTGCTTCAATGGTTAATACTTGCACTGCTCTCAGGATTATGAATGATCAGACTGTTTAATATGTTCCAAGTCCTCTGGCATTCCTTTGTGCGCCGTCTGCAATGTTAAATGATACTGCCAACATGGCCAGAATGAGTAGCACTGTGTATATATTACGTAACATGCAGATGTGCCTTAAGGTGTCCTTCTTCATCATGCTTACATACCAGTTACATGTGTGATGTAAAGCACTGTGAACTATATTAACATGCAGATCTAACCTAAGGTGCCTTTCTTCATCATGCTTACATCCAAGTTACGTCTGTGATGGTAAAGCACTGTGAACCATATGCAGATTTGACTTCAGGGGTCGTCCTTCATCATGGTCACATCCCAGTTACATCTGTGATGGTAAAGCAGTGTGAGCTATATAAACATGCAGATTTGACTTTGGTGTCATTCTGCATGCTGACGTCCCAGTTTCATCTATGATGCTAAAGTCCATTGCCTTAATTCATCTGATCATAAAGAACTCTGTAATATATTGAACTTCAGTTTTTTTGACAAGTAAGGAAGTGCTTAGGAAATAGTTTTCTTTGGACACAACAGCACTTATTTTGCTTCAAATGCGAATTTCCGCATAAGACTGTCATGCAAATTATGTTTGTGTGCCAACAGAGCATTCTGTTTTTCATAGAGTTGTTTCTTTCTTCTTTACTTCCAAATTTGATTCACCAGTTTTCTCGAACACTATTACGCTCAAAAATTCAAACTAGGCACGATGAGAGGTCTATACATGAATTCGTGGCTTTTAATAGAAAGGAGAAAATATGTTGAATATTATGCAAATTAGGGGCATTTGAAATTTTAAAACTTGACCATCTCCAAAACTATTATAGGTGCAGGTAACCAATCCAACTTCAATTTATACGTTTGAAACACTGTACATTTTTGTAATTTACATGTAACCTCTAAAGGTCAAAGATCAAGGTCATTTGAACCTTTGAAATTTTCATCCAGGCATGGCTCTGTCAATTTTCATGTAATTTTGACCATGTCAGACCCAAATTGTAGATATTGCAACATGGCATATTTTTGTAATTGACCTAAAACCTCTAAAGGTCAAAGGTCAAGGTCATTTGGACCTTTGGAATCTTCATCCAGTCATAACTCTATCAATTTTCATCCAACTTTAATCATGGTGGACTCAACCTAAAGGTATTGCAACATTACATAATTTTGTAATGAATATGTAGCCTCTAAAGGTCAAACGTCAATGTCATTTGGACCTTTGAAAGTTTCATCTAGCCTTGGTCAATTTTCATCCAATTTTAATCATGTTGGATCTACTTATAGGTATTGCAATACTGCACATTTTGTAATTTATATGTGACATCTTAAAGCCAATGGTCAAGGTTATTTGGCCCTTTGAAATTTTCGTCTAGTCATAAATTGGTTAATTTCCATCTGATTTGGTTCATGTTGGGTTTAAATTGTATGCATTATAAAACTGTACATTTTTGTGATTTACATCTAACCTTTAAAGGTCAAGGTCCTTTGGACCTATTAAATATTCATTAAGCCATATTTACAACTTTTGAATGCACACATGATGGTCATATGTTTATTTGTTCTTTGGTGTCGTAAATATACACGTTGGCAAAACTGTATTTTATATGATGATACAATTGGCAGCATGTGGAATTTTAAATATTTAATAGTGGAATCACAACTTTGCTCAGCTTCTTTGATGACGTTGATAACAATGGACAGAATCATGGCGATTGTGTTTGTATTCAGAGTGACGTGTTTTAAAATGAAACATCACATAAGGGTCTTGGACTTTGTGTTATTGTCACAGTTGGTACTCTTTTGATACCAACCTTGCTCTTGCTCTTGCTTCGATCTGCATCAACAGCTTCCTCCTAATCTGTCTTGCCAATGTTTGTCTTTTCATCAGATTCTTCTCCCTCTGTACATATTTATACCCACACCAGTGTCATCGGTATTCTTGTTCTGTTTACTCGATTCAGCTAACTGTGTTTCTTGACACACCACCACCGCGTAAAAGCTGAAAACATTTTCATTCCCACTTGTGATGTGTAGCACTTTCCTTGGCAATCTTCCTTTAGTTTGTTCTTTGTGACATTTCTGTCTCCACAATCCACCAGTTTATCATCGAGATACCCTGCCGACAATTCTGAGGCTAACTTCAACACTAAACTTAATTCTTTTGCACCATTAGGGAAAGCAAAACAGATTTTCATTTTTCTTGTATGAGCACGTGGTCATGCAAGGAAAATGAAATACAAGAGGGTATGGGTATACCACACATTCAATCACAATGTCATGCACTAAAGTGTGTTTGGGTGAACAGATTATGTGATAATTCCAATGTATTTATGAAACAGCTAGTGCGGAAAAATTTCGTGACTATAGGTGACTTGATTTGGGAATATAACATAAAAAATATGTGGAAGAGGTTATGCAAGACAAACATGTTTTAAGTTTTAATAAGTTGGTGTAGGCAAAATGGGTTTGTTTCAGAGATTAGACGACCACATGGGATTTAAAACTTATCATTTGGTTTGATTTTAACATAAAGGCTAAATAAAGTTGCATAAAACCACAGTTTCAACAAAACTGAGTTTTTGATTTTACTTTTAATTCAGATAGATGTGTTTATAGCAATGAAAGACTTTTACAATGGAATTAAGTAGAGATGCATTGTGTTCATGTTGCCATCAAGAAATTGAAACAACAGTTCATTTATTCTGGACTTGTGGAGCAGTTAAAAAGCTTTGGAACGATGTGTTTGGAAAACGCAGAGATACAGAGATTGTAATACAGTCAGGCCGCGTTTATCTGGCACCATCTGTTTTTGGTCATTTTGCCGGATTAACAAGGCTGCCAGATGAACAAATCACAGCATAATTCACCAGGATATATAGAGAATAAAAGACCAAATTTGCACCTAATAATGAGTAAATAAAAACATAGTCACATACTCGTATTACCAATCATATGAAATTTTAATAACGAAACGTGCAAATTATAGGAATAAAAGGAAAAAAATTCATTCAGTGTATTCATATCCATATCCATATGTACAATTAATGTTACGTTCAAATTTAATGGAGCGAGCGGGCATAAATGTGCCAACCCCAATGTTAATCTCACACATGTATGTGGACATATTTTGCCTTTAATAGCTTATTTTGGCGCAAAGAAATCCGAAATATTTTTTTGTTTACTGCGCTCACTTTTCAAATCTTTGAACTGTTCTTCGATGCGCCAAACTTTTGCTTTAAGGCGGGAACAATACAACGTCTAATCAACTCGGAACTTGTTTGGAACACCTCAGGTGATTGTTGTTTTTGCAGTACGGCGCAATCAGGTATGTTATTGCAAGGTATATGCTCCATTGAATATCAAGTGACGGATTAAAGAGGCAAATTACATTGAAAAACGCTCTTTTGTTCTTCAATTAACATGCCGGTGACGAAATTCAAGGGTGCCGGATTATCATGTAGTAAATCAATGAGGGAAATCCGTTCACAGCTCATTGCTGCCGAATTTCAAGGGTGCCGAATTATCAAGTGACGGTTAAAGGCGGCCTGACTGTACTTAGAGAACACTTAAGACTGGTGAATCTCAATATGAAATCTGTCTAAGGTTTTTATATAAAGGTTACCTTTTTATTAATGGAGACAAAAATTGTGCAGAACAAAAAAATGTATTATTTTGATGTACAATTAGGTGGGATTAAAATGTCTGATTCAATCACATTATTAAATGTATACGGAAAAGCTAAAGAATGAATACATTTACAGTTGTCCATGTTTGGCAGAGTCACATTTCATTGTATAGTTTGCATGTGGGAATCCCGCCTTTTCTTGGAAGTATGAGAGCGTGGCTTTAACTTTTTTAAAATAATCTCTGACTAATTCTGTTTGGGACAATTTTTGAGCTTGAGTTTTGGATCCTAGCTGCGCTGGATGACAGTTGAACAACCGTTCCATAAAATTTCCATGAGCACATGATGTGGTATAGTGTAGCTAACATAGTTTGTAATTTGTGTTCTTTTCGTCTTTCGTAACAACTTCCAAAGGATGGACCTTTTTAGTTGCACCATGTTATGATAAAAGCTTTTCATTTTTGATGTAAACTTGTTACTTGAGTGTGCAGGTCTCTCTTTGTTAGGAGATGAATACGACCCTATAAGTCTTCACAAGAGAGGTTGCTTTATTTTATATATTGTTCGCAACATAATACGGAGAGCCGTAGGGGAAGCTACAGTTAAGCTGATGTTCCAATTATTCAGCCGGTGCTCTGACTTACGAGACATTGACCAACTTAGCCCGGAGGGGGGTGGGGTGGGGGTGAGGTTAAGAATTTGTCATATCTGATTTCGACTGGGTAAACCTTGCACTCTTCCAAATCAGAACTCTGAATAGAACTGCACTAAATGTGAGGGTGATATTCTCATCGGGATCTACATTATATCTCAAATAAAAGGCTTACAGGTCTGCCTTTCGTCAAGCTGATTTCGCACAGTCCCTCTCTCTCTCTCTCTCTCTCTCTCTCCTCTCTCTCCTCCTCTCTCTCTCTCTCTCTCTCTCTCTCTCTCTCTCTCTCTCTCTCTCTCTCTCTCTTCTCTCTCTCTCTCTCTCTCTCTCTCTCTCTCTCTCTCTCTCTCTCTCTCTCTCTCTCTCTCTCTCTCTCTCTCTCTCTCTCTCTCTCTCTCTCTCTCTCTCTCTCTCTGGCAACACTCATCTGACTAATGTTCCGGAGTTTCTTGTGCTCGGTGCGCAACTCAGACTTACCTTGTTTTCGGAATTTGCAAAGAGATTTGTCTCTTCTATTGGTTAAATATAAAATTACATTATTGAACCTTGGTTCGCTTCTTTGTTTTAGCCGAATTTGTTTCACAGGTGCAATTGTGTCTAAAACAGCAGTAAAAGGGACTTAAAAGTACACCATGCATCGTTAATATCTTCAATGTCAAAAAATGGTTGCCTGTTGTGCTCACTGAGCAGTATCCATAAAGCATCTTTACTATAGTGATATCTGAGTCAAAGTGTCAATAGATGGTCGCTGACGCCGAAAGGAACAACACCGGCTTGAGTGACCCTTTCTGCGTCAGAGACCATCACTATATCTATAATACTCGAGCAAGCTGGTGTCACCCTAGTGAAGTCAGTTATGATTTGTTTCAAGTCAAAGATATTCAGGAATTTTAGAAGTGATCTATACAGAGTGCTATTCTTGTTTCCCACACCTATTAAAATCACATGAAAAATACGTTTCTTGTTTGATAAAAGTATAAGACTCTAAGAACACATTCTCTCGCTTGTCACAATAAACCAGTAAAAAGTAACCAAAATGGGATCCAGTGCGACCAATGCGATTCCTGGTATCACATCAAATGCACGGACTTTTCCATGGACGATTATCATACATGTAGACTATCAAATTGTAGCGATCCCTGATGCCGCAGTACACACTTTTCTGTTTTTCCTGAAGTGCATTATTATGTCTGGGTGCCAACCCAGACATGTTGTTCTTTCTTTCTTTCTTTCTTTCTTTCTTTCTTTCTTTCTCTTTTCTTTCTTCTTCTTCTTCTCTCTCTCTCTCTCTCTCTCTCTCTCTCTCTCTCTCTCTCTCTCTCTCTCTCTCTCTCTCTCTCTCTCTTGTTTCTTTCTTTCTGCCAAATTTGTCCGGAGCTTTTTTCTGACACTGTGCAAGCTACACTGTTTCAGCTTGGCATGGTAATACACCTAGTAGGGAAGTTGTCTCTCTGATTTGGAATAGTCATGATGTTCAAAATTATGCTTATTAGGGGCAATTAAAATTTTACTATTATAGATAGATAGAAAGATACAAAATTCAAAGTTCAACATATAGGTTTGTGACATTTACCAATCTAATGGACAGTAAATAAAAGTTGTAAAATTTTAAACTATGCTACTTAAGGCACTTTGAAAATTTAAATCTTGAATGTCTTCAAAACTATAATAGATAGAGATGCCATTCCAAATTCAATATATAGATTTGTGATAGAGGTGCGTCCAATGAACCATGGACGGAATTGATAACTTATTGGAGCTCTAACACAAAACTCTTAAGTACCTCAAATGAATCAATATCACTCCCTATGATACATGTAGAAGTTACAATAATGTCAGCAGGTTTTCAGCACAGCTCTGCTGATTTTGTTCATTTTCAGGCCTTGTCATAACAAGCGAGCGATCACTCTCCTTCACAGCCACACACACATATGAAACACCTCAGGTGTGCTGTAGATCACTCATCGATGCGACAGATTTTGTAAAGAGATAATATAGGCAGCTCCCCTGATAGCTTGCCTGAACAGATTTTAGGTGAGCTATCAGCAGCTCTGAAGTTATTTGCTCATAGAAAGGCCTGATTTTTGCACTGGAACCCTACGTCTGGCCACCTCACATGCTGCTCGCTGCAATCACGGCCAATGGCAGCGTCTCTCACTCAGCCAGCTAAAAATTCAAATGTCTTTTAAAAATATACTACACATATGATTAGATTTGGTAGTCATGATGATGCAGAATCATAAGTGATTACAAGCTGGTCTGGCCACATTAGTTGATCAGTATGGGGACCTTGTTGACAAGACAGGGATACATTCAGAAAGAAATATGCTTGAAATTCTGAAGAGTCACAAGAAACTGCTGCCAAATGTGACCTGGGAGTAAGATACATGTAAGCAGGCATGAGGCCACCATTACCATTACAAATGCGTGTTTTAAGTGACTTAACTGAAAACTCTACCCTGTCTAAAAGGTGGATGCAGTGCTCTTTGTTGGTATTGTCTCCATGCCTAGTGGTATATTCACACAGTGTGAACGCACTGTTCTGTCCACCTATTTTTCTTCGTTTGTAACAGCAACAATGTACACAATGAAGTAAACATTTTAAAATCTGAGTCAGAAGAGTGCTATTATAAGTTTATTTGCTTTTTTATATCTCGGGTCAATAATCGTGCATCTGAAGTGTCCTGGTCATTGAGCTCTAAAATTAATCATTCAAGGTTATTACTATTGTATGACCTCTATAAGAATTGTAGAGGTAGTCTGATATCAAAAGCTAATGTAAGAATAAACAGCTTACTGTGAGCCAGCAGTGTCTTGACTAATGATTGTCTCGGCAACTTGAAGGAAATAACAGCGTAGGCCTTCCTCAGCGTTGCAGCTCATATACACAAACAGTTAAGTAAATTCCGTCCCGTCGCATTAATGAACCAACTCTTTACAAGGAATTCATTTATTCATGAAAAGTCCCATTCATTGCTAAAATGAAAGGACTGTACTAAATTTGATAACTTAGACACTTTAAATTTTACAAGGGGCATTATGTGTTCTGGGAAGTAGCTAAATGAATGTAACAACCAGTGTTTCCATTAACCCTCAAATTGGGGCATACTACCATTTCAAAACCTCAAATACCCCCTTGGAAAATTCTAAAAGTCACAAGGCTTGTTTATCTGCATGTAAAATAGGTAAAAATTTCATTCCGCTCCCCTGAATTCCCCTTCTTGCGACCCCCTGAAGAAATTCCCAACGGAAACACTGACAACGTGACGGGAAGAAATTGTTGTCTTCCGTCCCGTGGCATTAATGAGCCAACTCTTTACAAGGAATTCACTTATTCATGAAAGTCCAGTTCATTGCTGAAATGAAACGACAGTACAAAGTTTGATAACTCAGACACTTTAAATTTTACAAGGGGCATTATGTGTTCTGGGAAGTAACTGAATGAATGTAACAATGCAACGGGACGGAATTTTTGCCTTGACAGTGATAACAAAATGGAAAATACAGACGGATTTTTTTTCTGTAGTGTAACTTTAATACACGTCTACTTTAGGCCAGTTTATATTCTAACTTAGAAAACTGATGGAGGAAAAATACTTTTAAGCCAGCCAATAAAAGATTTCCGTCCCCTCGCGCTGAAAAATCACTTCTAGCCCATATCTTTTTTTTAGCCCAGCTTAAATTTTCAGAGTATGTGCGCTAAATCGCAACTTTGTCTAATTATTTCTCTTGCTAACAGGGATGCTCTTTTTCCAACAAGATTTTAGAGCGAATTTTTCCCTTTTTTATGAACAGCATGTCATTACTTCTTGTGAACCAATAGTAGACCCCTAATAATTAACATTAATTTGTTCCGACTGTGCAGATATATCCCTGTTTTTGTAACTCTTCTCAGTTTTTGCATCACAATATGTAGGGTTGTGCTCCCCAGGTCTAACCAAGCTTCTTGTAGTCCAGCAAAGGATTTCCTTTGTAGGCCTATATTTCAACCAGCAATAATTATCTTAGCTGCACAGCTTGTAACTTTTTTTGCCAGCATTTTAATTCTAAACTTGAGCTCTGCGGACAATAGAGCAATTGCTTATATGTTACAGTGGATCTGTTAATGCCCGTGTAGAGCTGGTATTACAATTATCTTCACATCTATCAACACTTTTCAATATCACTACTGTTTAGATCAATTTTTTCTCGTGATTACTCCTGTTTATTTTAATCACTTTTTGAAACCGTTATTTGCTCACACAATGAATGCACCTTTATTCTTGTTACCAATTGGTTGCTTGATATGATGATTGCACAATCTCGTCAAACTTGCAGCCTCACCAAAACATTCATTAGTGCGACCATTTTGAGTATCTCTGATGCAACCTTTGCTTTTGATTTTAAGTTATTGATTCGTGATCCAGTGTAACTCGGACTTTTGCAATTATTCACGCCGAGATTATGAGTTGGTACCCAGTATTGTTTTAATATCTAGGGACTGTGTTGATTGTTCTTTCAGTTTTTCATTTACTTTGATCAAAATTTTTAATAGGTGAAATTCATATTCAATGGGAGCCCGTGCTGCCATCTGGGCTGCAGCAAGGAACTTGGCATGAAGGAGAGCAGATTCATGTTTTAAACAGGGCGAAATAAGCTTCTATGACAAAAGTAGCCACTTGGGAAAGCAAAAAGCTGAAGAAAAGTCATTCAATAGGTGTTAAAGCATACAAGATGCTGAACATGTTTAGAATATTTGATTTGTTTGGAATTAAAAGTGTTATTTCTGTATGGTTAAGTTACATAATTGGCACCCGTGCCATCATCATGGCGGAGGCATAATTCCATTGCCTAGCAGCTGAGGGGACAAGAGTAGTTCTGCAATTATAGTTGGATATAATACCTGTTACTCTGACTAAATTCTTACAATTTATCTATATTTTGTGCTACTTCAATGCACTCATACTTCACATACGCTTTCCTCAGCAAAATTGTCAAACAGAAGGACTTAACAGTATATCACAATGCCGTCTACCTTGCTGTAGAACGTTTTTCTTTATTATTCTGTGTCGTGTATTTCTGTTATGTGTTATTCCTCAGGGGTACAATTCAAGGCATTGTTTACATGTACATGATTTTACTTTTGTATCACCTCGAGAGATGAGCTACCGATGCTTCTTTTTGTGTACATAAAGCTCATACATCTGACAACTCTAAATACATGTGTAGGTGATCTTGTATTGGTATTTGCGGTCATACACATTTCATCACAGTGTTTGGGGACTGGGCAAAATAGCATACTGTTTATTTTGCATTCTCTGACTTGCCATTGCCAAGTATTGGACATGAAAGAATGCATTAAGGTGTACTGGGTTACTTATTGAAGTTTATAACTTTCAAAAAACAGCCTAACGCATAAGGTACCGGGTCTTTTGCATGCATCCAGGTTTCCTCTCTCTTTTTTTTTTTTTCACGTAGCTGGCGGCCTAGATGCCTCACCAAAACTTACTATTTTTACTTACTGAAAAGTCTCACTGCACACAACAAAATGAAAGTCTGATTGATTGTTTCAGTTGTGTGATGGCAAATTGACAATACTCCCGCTCCTATCGGATAATGTACACCATAGGGCTGGTCGGGCTGATCTGTAGATTTTCTTTCTCTGTCATTGCTATCATGCTCCGGGACAAAATGAGATGTGCATTTCAAAACCTCTTTGGCTGACTTGTGCTATATCAAATTTTAATGTGTCTTCATCCCAGCTCTGGAGATAGAGCCAGCATTTCACTCCTCCGCACAGTACATCAATTGGGATCAGGAAAGAGCCAAGTTTCGCTGTAACTGCTCCTTTTCTAGCCTTACTGTGGACTACTGACGCAAATTTACGTAATTTACAATGCAGGTCTTCTGGAACAATTATATCACATAATTGTCCAGAAATGTCAGCATTCACTCCTTTCCGCAAAAAACACGCCCCATACATCCTGTCGTATGCAAATACAGGCATTACAAAAGGTTAAAAATACGTTAGAGCTAAATTGACCTTATTATCAATTGGATGTTGGCGCAGTTTGTAGAGTGTTTCATTTGTCTGTTTAATTTGTTCATACTATAAGCCCAATACCCAGGAGCTAGAAAATTCAATAGCCAGATCAACGTATCGCTGAGGCTTTTCAGTTACAGGATTGTCGCAGTAGAATAAACATGGATTTATCGATTTGTATCCTTTATTGAAAATAAGTACCTTAGTTCTGGAAGTGTTCATGTTTGGTCGTCTATTCAAACTCTGCTGGAGCCATTTGCAGAGTCAAACAGCAGTATTAGATCGTCTGCATATAGCAGTCTTCAATTTAAGCTCGACTAGAACACCAGGATCTCAAGTATCGTCAAATATCGGGAAGGTCAAAAAAAACCCCCGACAAACTGAATTAAATTAGCAGAACCAATGAATGCATTCCAAAATCAAAGATGTGTACTGGAAACGGGAACTGCAATGAGGTAACAGATGAAGAAATGTGTCAACTGAAATTGGTACAATCGCTTCCAATAGTATTACAGTCACCAAACCGCAACCAAAAAAAAAAAAAAAAAAAAAAAAAAAAAAAAAAAAAAAAGAAAAAAAAAAGAAAAAGAAAAAAGTCATATTTTTGTACTAGGAAAACATTTAATCTCGGTTGTATGAATCCCAACTGGCTTCTAAGCTGTGATAAATGAGACTCTTAATGTTTATTTGACACATATAGCATATGCGAGGCATCATTTAACCTCGGTAAAAAAAAATGATAAAACCAAAAAAATATTATTTGTTAGTCAGCAAATCAGTCTGTGTGCCTAGAAAACTTTTAAAAATTGCCCATTCAATATTTATTTCACACCTGCAACAATAATATTTTCATGCGGCTATCTCAAAAACGTAAAAATTGAAGTTGGAAAGGCACCTTACTCTATTGTAGTTTTGAAACTGTTCAGGATTAAAATTTTGTGCATTTGCCTAATTTGCATAAATCAAACTGTTTCATGATTTTTTGGATGCAACTGTCTCAGAAATCGATAAATTGAAGTTTGAATGACACCTCAGTCTAAAATAGTTTTGAAGTTATTCCCGATTGAATGCGTATTTGCCTGTTTTTTGCATAAATTGAAGTGCTACAACTTTGGTTCATGTTGTATTGGATGCTGCTACATCACAACCCTATCAATTGAAGTGGAAATGGTACCTCTATTTGTAATAGTTTTGAAGTTATTCCAGATTTTAATTTTGTATATTCACCTAATGTGTATAAATTAAAGTGCTACAAATTTAGTTCATTGTTCATTAGCTGCGGCGGTGTCACAAACCTACCAATGGAAGTGGGAATGGCTCCTCTATCTGTAATATTTTTGAAGTTATTCAAGATTTAAATTTTGTTTATTTGCATAATTAGAATACTACAACTTTTGGTGCATGTTTCATTGGATGGGGGCTATGTCACAAACCGGCAGATTGAAGTTAGAGTGACACCAGTATCTATAGTTTGGAGTTATTCAAGAATTCAATTTTGTGTATTCACCTAATTTGCATAAATCAAAGTGCCACACGTGTGGGTCATGATCCACTGGATTAGGCTTTGTCACAAACGTATAAAGGGAAGTTGGATTGGCACCATTGTTTATAATAGTTTTGAAGATATTCAACTTTTAAATGTTTCAAGTGCTGCTAATTAGCGTAATTCAAAGGGTACAGTTTGTGTTCACGGTCCATTAGATTGACAGGTGTTCCAAACCTGTATGAACTACTTTAAATTTTGTGTCGATCTGTAGCAGGTTGGAAGATACAGAGCTTTTACAATATTTATTGCCCCTAACTTGCATAATTTTCAATATGACATTTAAATATGATGCTATATCCATTTATGCTATGAAGTAAAAGTTACTACATCAACACCAGATTGCCATGCTTTGTAAATCTGGGGCATGAAATGACTGCAAGAAGTGAAACGTGTATACATTGATATACATGTACATATTGTTATAAGTGCATGTGCCTAAGTTTCACTATTTACAGGAACATAAAACATTTACGTGGCAATCTCTGTGATATCAACTATTAGCATGCTCATCTAATCCACTCTCATACACAACATTCAACTTCAGATAATTCTTTCAGAAATCTGTATGTTTAACTATTGAGTGTCACCAGCCTGAATGTGTCCACAAACTGAAGTTGTAAGTTTGCACAGGCAACAACCAACTCCACATAGCTCCTAATAAAAATCTATACCATGTTACTTGAACATGTTTGACTATCGCGGTTCAACAACCTACTAAAGGTGTGGACAAACTTAAGTATCAATTTTGCACTGGCTGAACATGAATGAAATAAAATGAATCTTTGGTGGAAGTGAGCAGTGTCTTAACAGGTTATGAAACAATGTTATAGATATTTAACTGATAAGCAAATGTCACTGCTGGCTCCAGAAATTAAACAGCTATGCCTTAGGGAGTTGAGATTGCCTGCATGCCCCAATGTACCCACTGCCATGACCAAAATCCTTTCATATTACAGTTGGTCATTGCAGGGAGTTTGGATCTGTGTTTGAGCAAGGAGGGTACCCTCCTTAGTTTGAGTGATTTCTGGTAGTTGCTCTGAATCTTCCTTTACAAAGACATGACAAACTTTGGTTCATATTTCACTGGATGCTGCTATGTCACTTACCTATCTGGTACCTCTTAGTCAGCACTAGCTTATTGTGATGAGAAGTTACAAAGGAGACTTCAGACTATATATCGCCTCTTTGTGTACACATACATAAAGCTTTATTGACATTCATCTTGGATACAAGATACGGAAGGCATGACAATAGCAATATACATGGAATACAAAGTACAGCAAACTACAACAAAACTAACTGCAGGTGCACCCAGTAAAACACTTGTATATACAAAACAAGTTAGTTGCCGAGATTTAGTACCCGAGTCGTTATTATCGAATTTCAAAGATTTTATTTACTTAAGAGAGTACCTATGGGCTATCTCCATGATTGCATTATTGTTATAAATTTTTCCATCTCGATCAGTAAATGAAACCCACTGTAGTAGTTGTTTAAATTTACATATAAATCTTCCCTGATGTTATTCTACAAGTTGCAATGTAATATTACATGTTCTTCATTTTCAATAGTATCAATGTCACACATGGAACACTGTCTTTGCTCCAGTGGTGTTTTCGGTCGGGTTTAGCGGCCCATTTCTATCGCCAAAGAGTGGGCGCTGATCCTCAATTTAGTAAAAGCTTGTCTTTTCATAACTGGAATAGAGCCGATTAGATAGGACTCTGACTGAAATTTAGTTTTAAATTTACAATAATTTCGTAATTTGTGTTCGTTAAGCATTCTGCAGAAGTTCTTTTAAAGTAGACACAGTACCGTTGGTGTTATGACCACCAAAACTGTTCTATGATTCTTGCATACCATCACACTCTAAAGTATCATGTATATATTTAAGCCAACAATTATTTCCTTTGCAATATTGTACATAGTTTTCTAATAAACATGAGTAGACCAACGAATTTTTGTCATAGTTTTGTAGGTGTAGCCAGTATTTTACCAATTTACATGTAATTTCAATTAGTATGGGGCAGCTACCAAGTTCACCTATTACAGCTGAATTAGTAGCTTTTCTATGTACACCCAGTATATATTTACGATATTTAGTGTGGACCCTTTCCACCACTGGCTTATCACAGAGATTCATGATATTTTTATTTTCAATACCCTCCACTAAGTAAGGGCCCCATGCTTTGCTACCATACGATAGAATGGGGAAAATAAGTGAACCAACTAATTTCATAGACAATTTGACATTGTTGTCAATGGGAAATTGTCGTAGTTAAAATAAAGCTTTATTGGCTTGATCCTCCATTTACCAACAGCATGTGTGTATGTACCAGAAGCATGAAAGGCTATACCTAAGTAGCAATATTTCTGTGTGACTTCTAGTGTCATTACCAACATGGAATACTGGACATTTGATTAACTTACCCCCTTTATTAAATATTACGATTTTCGTCTTTGACAAATTTACATTGAGTTTCCACGTACGGCAATATTTATTTATTTTATTGAGTGCATTTTGAAGCCCCGACGCGGATTCAGACATGAAGGCCAGGCCGTCAGCATACAATAAGCAATTCATTTTAAAGTCTTGTAGCTCAACTGGGTCGCACGTGTCATCGAATATTTCTGGTAAGTCAGAGACAAAGGAATAAAGTGAAATTGGACTCAACACACATCTCTGTCTGACACCTATGTTTGAGGGGAAAGATTCAGTTTATCCATTTTCTGTTTTTACAGGGTATCTTACCTCTCGGTACATACAGTATTCAAGAAATTTCCACCAACGTCGTGTAGCAAAAGTTTGTAAAATAAACCTTCCTCCAGGCAGAGTCAAAGACACATTTATATACAACACAGCCACGCTTATTCTACCAACCATTATATACCATTTATACACAACACAACCAAGCTTATTCTACCAACACAGCCAGTCTCCCTAGGGATTGAAGGGTGAGCCACAGCACTGTATGTACACTGGTGCCAGTACTGATAGGTATGCAGGCCAGACTCTCACAATTCAATTATCTCTGGCTGCATAGCAGTCTGTCACTGGAAACAGTTGCCAGCTTGGGGGCACAGTGAGGTGCCAAGAATATTCCAAATGCATTTTTTCCACAGGAAATTCAGTGAATTTAACATCAATTATACTTATCAACTTTGTTTGCATGCTATAGAAATTTGCTTTATCAATAAACCCACACATTAAGCTGCGAATGACAACTCTATCTAGAAAACATTTGAAGATATGCAAAATTTTAAATTTCCACAAATATGACTCTAATTTGCATAATTTTTAATGTCATGACTGTTCCAAACAATATGCACAATTTCACCACTAGGTCTATGACCATACCAAGTTTGCTACTTTTTGGACCAATAGTGTCCGAGAAAGACTGACCACAAAAGTGTCACGCGGAAATAAATAAATAAATAAATGAATGAATGAATGAATGAATGAATGAATGAATAAATAAATAAATAAATAAATGAATGAATGAATGAATGAATGAATGAATGAATGAATAAATAAATAAATAAAGGTATTTGAGGAAAAGCAAGAAGTCTGTGTTCACACACAAACTTAATAGATAGATAGATAGATATAGATAAATAGATAGATAGATAGATAGATAGATAGATAGATAGATAGATAGATAGATAGATAGATAGATAGATAGATAGATAGATAGATAAAGTATTTGAGGAAAATCAAAAAGTCTGTGTTCACACACAGACTTAATAAAGAAGAAAGTATCTGAGGAAAGACAAGAAGTCTGTGTTTGTGCACAGCCTTAAAAAACGTCAGGTTATTGGGAGGGGGCGCTGTATACAACCTTCAAAAAAGACCAAGCTCTGCATACCTCTATTACAAGTGGTGTGAAGAAAATACGGAAAGCAGTCTGTTCAGCAAGCAAAATAATACCATGCCATTCGGACGATAGCTTTAATATATTTATCAGCAATACTGTATTACTTCGACTCTAAGTCTTTCGGGACAAAAGTTACATACCTATCAACAGCAAGTCGGATCCCATTCATTTGTTCACGGAAACTCGTTATCACAAATAAATATATATATATATGTATGTATGTATGTATGTATGTATGTATGTATGTATGTATGTATGTATGTGTCTGTGTCTGTGTCTGTGTCTGTGTGTCTGTCTGTCTGTGTCTGTGTGAACCCACAAGGATAATCGAGAGTGTATCAACATGTTCAGACCAAATGTAAATGAATATACCCCAATATGTACGATGTGTCTCCGCCCTGCCTCCAGTTCAACAAAACGATCATTGTACTGTGTCAGCAAGTTTACTTTTCGAGGTAAAACGGTCAAGTCATATGAAAGGCTATTCTGGCAACACTCAAAGGCAAACTTTGATCTTTTTGGAGAAAAACTAAATGAGGTTAACTGGATGCCTGCTTTAATATATCTGATATTGACTTGGTATGTCTTGCTTGACCACATTTTTTGAAATGTCGTTCGACTTTGTGTACCAAACAAAAATGTTTGGATTAGACAAAATGGTTCTCTTTGGGACGCAGCGAAACCACGGCCACAGAAGCGTAAAGTTCACAGAATCCACGAGAGAGCGAAGGCCTGGAATGAAAACCCGCACGTTTGGTCTGGTAATTCTAATATGTCAATACCGTCTATAATATTTGACGATTCGGTTATATCCGACAGTAAATCGAAAGCTGAGGTTTTTAATAAAAACCTCATTATAGCGATGTTCTTTCTTCACGTAATTTATTAGAAATTATTGTT
Source organism: Hermodice carunculata (assembly GCA_964020975.1). Taxonomy (NCBI): domain Eukaryota; kingdom Metazoa; phylum Annelida; class Polychaeta; order Eunicida; family Amphinomidae; genus Hermodice; species Hermodice carunculata. The sequence goes on from OZ026619.1 coordinate 64,606,514, forward strand.
TTGGATGAAAGTCGTATTCGCGACATTTTTAAGTCCTTGAACATCAATAAAGCATGCGGACCAGACGGTATTAGTCCTATATTGTTAAAGGAGGCAGCTTCAAATATTACCCCTACTCTTACTAAACTACTTAAACTTCTCTCTGCAGAAATGCAATTTTTCGTCAGAATGTAAAAGGTACATCTAAGAAAAAAAGGAGACCCTCCCGAATTATATACCAAATACAGACCCATCTCTTTTAAGTCTTTATCAAGTTTTTAACGTACTATTTTCCAGCAGATTTTCAACTTGTTACGTGATAATTATGCATTGTCTGAACATCAATCCGGATTCATAACCCGGTATGGAACGGTCAACATGTTAGTGTACCTCAGTCACGAGTTTTCAAAAGCTGTCGATCTTCCGAAGGAAATGCGGGTGGTATTGTGCTATATCACTAAAGCCTTTGATACTGACTATCATCACACAAGTTAAAAATGCAGTAATCCGAGGCCACCAATTTATTTTTATTGTCGGGAGGAGGGGGGGGGGAGCATCCGAGCAGGGGTCGCGCAGGGTTCTGTTTTAGTGCCGTTCTTGTTTCTTGTATAATAATAATAATAATAATAATAATAATAATAATAATAATAATAATAATAATAATAACAACAACAAACAACAACAAACAACAACAACAACAACAACAATAATAATAATAATAATAATAATAATAATAATAATAATAATAATAATAATAATAATAATAATAATAATAATAATAATAATTTATTCTCTAATCTACCCCTTCACAACGGGGGCTACCGCAGGCGGGATAGAACCTGCGGTGCGTCAGCCATGTAATTTTAGAAACATATATATGCACATTCACCTACACAAAACAATCGTACTAAGAGCATGTGACAATTAAAAAGAAAAGATTGTACTTTGAGACCACCGCGCCACAGCACAGTGAAAGGACGGGTCTTCGTCGCGTATATATACATTAGACACCTTTTACATGTATAGCTGTTGTGCGAATAACCCAGCATAGATTTGGCTGGGTCTCTCCCGGCGAGATGGGCCGACCCCGAGAGCTCCGAACCATTGAGCCCTCGAGTTAACCCCCACCCCCACCCCTGCCTAATGAGGGACCCCGGTAGTACCTATCGTTGATGAAGTATGAAAATCAGCAGATCCATGTTACACGCACAAAATATAAAACAGGTTGAAATAAAAAGATGCTCAGGTCAGTTCCAGGTGGTCTTCACAAGACTCACGCCTATATCCCCACACGTCAACCAAAAACTGTTTTGAAATTTCGTCAAAAAATATTCCCTGGAATCTCGCTAAAGTCATAAGCATGTTCGCCTTAAAATAGACATAGTTTTGTTGAAGAGGATGCACTTGAGAATTTTAACCACACGTCGTCAGCACCTTTAGACCTTAAAATTTGTTCTAATTGGTTGTGGTGTTTCATTCTACTGGAAATAAGACAGGGGCTAGAGGAACAAGTAATGGAACAGATCCTCAGCGGCCTCATTACATAAGTCGCATCTTATATCTGAACCATTCCATCTCTTGCGGTCTTCCTTTAGCCCGAAACAACCTGGGCGGGCTTTAAACTTGAGTCTTGTGCCTTGGAAGTTGTTTAAAAGCGACATATATTTTTCACCAAAAGTATATGTAAAGGATAATGTTCAAATTTTATAAATCTGAAATACGCTTTTTGCTGATGACACGACATTGTGCACCTATATATTACAGTAAAAGACCCAGTTGGTTTAAACATATTTTAATGAAAAGAAAAAAAAAACAATTGGGAATCAGAGCATAGCCCTCTATTAATCCCTCTTGCACAAAAAGGAAGAGTATTTTACACAACAAGGAAGTCGACACACTTGCTCGACACTCTTGTAAGAGATGTAATAATACGTGACAAGACAGATAGAGTGATCCACTTGAAGAAGCAACGACAATGTACCGGAATCAGTGACTCAATGATCAAACCAGTGGTTTGTTACTTTTAACCCTCATAAGAAAAAGTACTTTGACAGAAAGCAAGAAAAACCCATACTGTATAGATCATATCAACTTGATATTCAACTAGGCCTATATAGTTTTGACAATGTGGAGGTGCATAAACGCTGAGGTCTTGGGTTTTCTACCGACCTTTCCTGGTCCACTGATGTCTACCACATTGTTGCAAAATCTTGAAAACTGAAGGAAAAAAAGTGTCCTTTTAAAGAAGAAACAGACTTGTATAAAAGGGGATAAATCAGTTGGGGCAAGTTTGTATACCGCACTGCATCTTGGACAAAGAAATATAAAACTGTTAGTAGAATCATTGAGTGCCGAGGTCGTAATCCCTCAAACTGTGCACAAAAGCAGGATAAATAAAAAGGGTAGTCAGTTTAGCAGTATCTTCACCAGCATTTCATTTCTTCTTTTACGCCAGGGAGACAACGGAATAGCCACATAAATTGTATGTGGGATTATGAAGCGAATCCGAGTCAATATATCGGTATTGGACCCGGTAACGTGTAACAAATCCGATATACTGGAATCAGTTAAAAAAAACAACAACAACAAAACGGGGATCTGTCAGGCCCAAATATATATGTAGGCTATAGATTTTATGTACAGAATACGGCAGGTGTTTTCATTTTATATCATTCTTTTCATGGCGATTTTTAAAAGCACTCAAGCTATTTACATTTAGCGGTTACGTTTATACTTAACGGTCTGACACCTAACGTTAAATGTAAATTTACATTTGGATGTTTTTTAAAAGCAATAAGCTGTTTATATTTAGCGTTAATGTTTACAGTTGGCAGTCTGTCATCTAGAATTAATTGTAAATTTACATTTAGAAGTGTGTTCAAACATATTTACCTACATATATACACTAAATGGCGAATTGGCAGCTACTTTATTATTATTGATATTATTATTATTATTATTGATATTATTGATATTATTATTATTATTATTATTATTATTATTATTATTATTATTATTATTATTATTATTATTATTATTAGGTCTCCCTGCTTTCACGGTTTACTCAGGTCTGTGTGATCGACCGTAACAACGACAAACAACAACAATATGGCAGCCCCCACGGGAAAAAATCGAGGACCTGTCGGAACTTACAAAGATAAAGGAGAAACTCTGTGAGGCCTTTATAAACTCACTGCAGGTAATATATCAGTACGTAATGAAGGATGTACAAGATTGCCTGGATAAATTTGACATGGAGGACCTAGCGCCCCTCCATAAGGCACTTTGTACGAAAGTTTGTGATACTTTCAGCCAGTTTAAGGACAAGCGGCCGATAAACAGACAGGTAAAAAGCACTATTACGCCCGACATCTGGAACATCTTATGAATAAAGTGCCCAGTAAAAACTTGGATAAAATATTTGTCGGAAAGGATAACAGTGCAGACTCTTATAGTGTTATAGATGCCAGCATAAAAGACCCTGTCAAAGACATGACTGACATCTTGGCTACTATGGCCGAGCTCAGTGCACGAATTGTTAAATTGGAGGTGGAAGTGAAAGAGTTAAAAGAGGACAATGTCCAGTTACGAACACAATTAGCGTTGACCATGGGAGGTGAAGCACCTTCTGATATTTTGCCCTCTGATACCATGCAAGGCGAACGAAAACGACACTAATCGCATCATATGTATCGATGGCAGAGAATCCGAATCGCTTGTGTCCCGATCAGACTCGGACGAAGAAGCTGAAGGACTCCGTGACTTCCATCTCCCTTCTGCATTTACGAGAAAGCTTAATCACAAAAAACGGCGCGAAATTAGACTAAAACAGCGTCATCAGAAAGAGCAGTCCAGTACAGTCAGCTCTCAGACTACCCCTGATAGTCGCCCGTCTTATGCGTCCATGGCCGCAAAATCTAGGAAATCGGATGCCGCATCCCAGGGCCAAGTGGCAACTCAACATAAGGTAGCCGACACAGGATCTCGCAATGAATCGGACAGCAGAGGACTCTCTGCTGCCCCACTCTCGAGCGCCAATGAGGAAGTGAGTGACATATACATCGGAGGTGTCCATAGGAGACATACTGCGGATGACATTAAAAAACATATCACAGACAAAATGCGGGTTCGTCATCCCAGCCAACTTGAAATAAATCTGTTGGCTAATAAACCCAGTTATAAATCCTTTAAAGTGACCATGGATCCTGGGGATGCTGATGTTGCTTTGTGTAAGGACAACTGGCCAAACGGCTTTACAGTACGTCGTTTTACTCAAAAGGTGAACAATCGGTCTCCAAAGGGCGTGTCACCTGGGCGGAATTACCAGCGCCTCACCCGCAACCGAGAGCGGAGGCTCTACCGCCGGTCTAGAGACTCGCAGAAACCATATGCCCGCAATGACTCGCGGGAAAACTACTGGTACGACGACCGAGAGGAGTGGGACTGGCGAGACCAACAGTATACCGACCGGGAAAACTCGAGGGAAAACTACAAGAGTTACTGGTGGTCAGGACCTACCGATCAGTACTAGCAATGATATATTTCTTGTATGCGAACATTTTAACTGCCACGGCTTTAAGCAATCTGCAGATTATGTGCTAAGTAGACTCCGTGACTGTAATTTGCTGTGCCTAAATGAAACTTGGTTAAGACCCTCGGAACCACACATTATTGATAAAACTATAGAATCATGCACCGGTTTATCGCAGGACAGTTACTCTATATTTGCTAAGTCGGGCATGAATGATATTGAAGAGGATTACACTGGTCGCCCATTCGGGGGCGCGGCTATTGTTTACAAACAAACGTCAGGTCTAACCTGTCATGAACTTGAAGTGTTCAGCAATAGAGTGGTGGCTGTCGCCCTCAGAGATCATAATAATATCATAGTCCAAGTTGTCGTAGGTGCATATATGCCACTCTATTCTAAAAATAACACAGGAGAATATGTGGAAACTCTAGATGCAATTCAATCGGTTTTAGACCAGTATGCCATGGTCGCGCTTGTGAAACTGTTTGGCGACTTTAATGCTAAACTACCAACAAAACCTAAGTTACATAAGAAGTGGTACACCAAAGATGCTTTCAATGAGAATAGTCATGTACTCTATGATTTTATTGTAGGAAACAATGTTAGTGTGTTGGATTTTATGTTTACTCAGCAAGTTAATTATACATATTTCTGTCATGGCAATGGACATTTTAGCTGGATCGACCATGTTCTCTGCCTATCTCATGATACTGAGAGTGTTTTGTCGTGCCATATTGTACCCCTGCACAGCGATAACCTAAGTGATCACTTACCAGTGCGTTTGGAAATGAAACTATGTATACAGGGTGACAAAAACTGTGTCGAGGCATCATGTAAAAATGCATCACTAGATAGATTTAAGACATACCCATGTCCCAGGTGGGGTAGACAGGACTGCAATGATGCGTATCAAACAATTCTATCAGAGAAACTTAACTCCATGCCTCTGTTAACATTAGATGAGTTCAAATGCAATGATCAGAATTACGTGTTACATCAAGTGGAAAATCAAATTGATACCATTAACAAATTAATTCATGATTCGTCCAAAGAGGCAGGATGTACGCCGAAAAAGTTTTTTAAGCCAAAACCATACTGGTGTCCACATCTCAGTGTCATAAGGGATCGGAAAAGGTTTTGGTTTAATTTATGTGTAGCAAATGGAAAACCGAAAACAGGTGCAGTACATGACGCACATAAATATATTAAGAAACAGTCCCGACGAGTATCCAGACATTATAGGCAAGGTCTTCATAATTCTGGTATGCAAAAACTTAACCTGTATTTCGAGCAGAGAAAGATGTCTTATTTTTGGAATGAGCTGAAACGACTAAAGAGAAAAAAGGTATCTAGCAGTAGGGATGCTAATGATTTTCAAGTTTATTATAAAGGTGTTATGCAGGATAAGGGTACACTTACTAGTGATCAATTGAAGATAAGTGAATTTGTAAAAGCGGAGTATACTAAAAACTGTAACAAAGTATTTGATATCTCGGTAACGCATAACCATATTAAAGATCTGATTGGTTCATTACGCAGGAATATTGCGGCTGGCCCAGATGGAATTTATGCTGAGCATTTGATATACGGTAACTCTAAATATCTATGTACTCACCTAGCGTCTCTATATTCTATCATTCTTCAGTGGAGCATTGTGCCAAGAATATTACAGTTTGGTGTCTTGGTACCTATACTTAAAAAGCCCACACTCAATCCAAACGAAGTAAGTAACTACAGACCTATTACGTTGAGCTCCACCCATGGAAAACTCCTAGAATTATTTCTGATACCAGATTATGATGCATCTGACACGCAGGTCGGCTTTCGTAAAGCCCGAGGGACGGACATGGGATGTGCTTTGCTACACGATGCAATTTCCTATTTTGAGAGTAGAAAATCACCCCTATTTGTAGCGTCACAAGACGCGGAAAAGTGTTTCGACACCGTATGGCATGATGGGTTATTTTTTAAGTTACATGGTGTGCTCCCCTTGCCAAAATGGGCATTTCTATATACCTGGTATCGTCAGCTTAAAGGGGTTGTAAGATGGAATGGACTGTACAGTGCCTCGTTTGATGTCACTCGTGGTACGAGGCAGGGCAGTGTATTATCTCCCACGCTGTTTAATGTCTTTATAAACGACCTTTTGCTTACATTACAACTCAGTGATTGTGGGGCTCGTATTGGATCCCAGCAGATGAACTCGTTTGCATATGCAGACGATATTACTTTGCTCTCCACAATTATGCCTGATTTACAACAATTAATCAATATATGTATACTGACTATGCTCAGACTTGGAGATTCAATTTTGGAATAAAAAAATCAAAATGTATGGTAGTAGGTAAATCTCTGTTTGACCATGGAGCTATAATAGCTCCATGGTTAATAGCTCCATGGTTTGACACAGTGTCGGTCAAAATGGGATCATGTGTAATTGCTTTTGAGGAGAGCCTGGACATACTGGGTGTAAATTATACAAAGGATCATAAATTTGACGTACATGTGGATAACAGGATTAATGCTGCAAGGAGAGCCATATATAATCTTAGCTCTGTAGGCATGGCTTACCCTGGTCTCTGTACAGAGGTCAAAACACATCGGTGGAAGACTATCGGCGTACCTTGCCTATCTTACGGTCTAGATACCATGTGTTTATCACAAAGTCAGTTGAAACGTCTTGACTCTTTTCAGGGTATACTGTACTAAAGCAGGTCCTAGGATTTAGTAAGCGAGCACACCATTCATCTATTCTTACTGCTTTAGGAGTACCATGGAGCTATTATAATAGCTCCATGGGAGTACCGACCATAGCCGACAATATCCAACGTAGTACAGTGTCCCTACTGCGTCGAGTGGCTTCAATCAGCTCACCTTACAGATATTTTATATGTCACTTGTTAGCAAAGTATTGGGCATTTGGTGTGAACGGCCTTGTGCCGGGGACTGTTGTCTCAAGAGTTCATAATTATGGTATGTCGCCTGTTGCCGTTTTTCTCGGCAGGCATGATCAAACGTCACGAAAACAGCAAACCAGTGCTCTTTCTGATGGGATGGTGGATTCATTAAAGTACTTGCTGTTCCATGAGAATTTCCAGAAGCCATGGGGCTATGAACATACACTGGCAACATTGTTGACCAAGGCGTTTTAGTCACCTTCTGGGCCTGGGCTAACGGTCTGGGGGAACATCTGGCACGGAACCTGGCTCTGTTCGTTAGGGCTGTGTGCATCTCTGGTGGGAAGGGCCTATCTCTATTTCCATGGTCGAGAGCGCGGCCAGGTCGTGTCGCGGGTCATGGAGCCATGCCATGGCAAAGTGTGCCTTCTCATGACTCCATGCCCCCAAATGTGACCTAGGCCGCACTCATTTTCATGATATCATTTTAATTTTGGTTTATCAAACTTGGTTTTTGTATGTAGATGTATTCATAAGCGATGTGCTCTGTGATGTGCTCTGTAAATACGTGTTGGTGCTGTGTAAACATTTCGATGTATTTTATCTCGATGTACTTGACATTTTTATTTCTCCAGTAATGGAGGTTTAATAAATTATTATTATTATTATTATTGTTATTGTTATTGTTATTGTTATTGTTATTATTATTATTATTATTATTATTATTATTATTATTATTATTATTATTATTATTATTATTATTATTATTATTATTATTATTATTATTATTATTACCATCGCTGTGTTATTTCGGAGAGGTGCTTCTATATGGAGGATGAGGAATTGTTGCATTATAATGTGTGCATATTTCATTCATTTTCATGAACCATTCTTAGAATATATACCAATGGTTTAATCTCTTTCGGGAGGATTTGGTGGCCCCGAAGAGGGCCTTGGGGAGGCACAATAATAAAGTTTATTCCATGTGCATTTTCAAAAATCATCGGTATTGCTGCCTGAATGGTCACTCTAGTCACTGCTATCATCCCCCCAGTCGCCCAATGGATCCACTGTAGCTTCTATGATACCTGACCCCACCATGAAATCCTCTTCTATTCTGATAACCTTCTGCACTTCCCAGGAAAAAGTGTCAACTGTCACCTTTTGGAATCCTTGCATGGACAGTTCCTTCAGGAATTTCAATTTAAATGTGTTTTCAAGTGCCACGGACTCCTTTACTATACCCCATGTCATCTCAATGGAGTTGAGTTCACAGTGATCTGGAGGCAATCTCAATACTGCATGTCCAGGATGAGCGGCTATGATATCACTTTGGAAGACAGGTTTGGGCTTGTGTAACTTCACCAACTTGAACACCTCCGGTTTGGTGATCTCAGGAGGCACATCTAATCCCTTGTCTTGCAGCCATTGCACCATATCTCCTCTGCGGCTGTTGGATGTTGGCGACTTTGAATTTTCTGCCAATTAAGAAATGAGGGTCGATTTTGTGTGTGTTATGGCATAATGACGCGGTGATTGAAGCTGACATCGTGGGCGTGGCGCACGGCAGTGCGCCTCGCCCGATGCCAGCTTCAATCACCGCGTCATTATGCCATAACACACACAAAATCGACCCTCATTTCTTATATTTACATTTCCCTCTTAAGTTTTCTGCTCAATTACACGAAATTTAGAAACTTAATACATAGAATTAAGAGTAACGATCAAAAACTGATTTGCCGAGCATGTTCAAGTGTTAAGTTCCGGAAACGCATGCAGGTAGGCGTGGCTTATTGGAATGTGGGCGGGACACCTGTGTTGTGGTTCCATAACACACAAGGCTATTGTGTTATGGTCTCATAACACAGCTGGCTCTCTCCTATACTTGCAATGTTAAAAGTTAGATTGAATGTAAATATTACATTGTGGTAGCTGGTATTGTCCATGACGATGACAAAGGGCTCCTTCAGAGTGGGAATAAGATGATTTTCAAACCAGTCGATGAAGGTGGTCCCATTCATTCGGATAGACAATCAGGTTGCCGTTCGTTCGAAATTCAGTTATCTTCCTGGTATATTCATTTCTCCTTGCTATAGCGGCAGAATCCTCGTCGATTATCTTAATGCTGTTTGTGCTCCGATACTTGAAGCCTATTTTCTTCAACATTCTGCACTGTCTCTCTGGATAAAAGTATGCCACTTTGTTCTTCTAGTGCCGTCTGTAGCCTAAAGATAGTGGGCAGCATTTTCTCTCGATAGAACCTGTGCATTCGTCGTCTGATCACAGTGAAGGTGTCATACGATGTTGGCTTCTTCTTTCTTTCGCTTTTTCTCTTCCGGGACTTGGAGTCACTGTGCTTGACGACTCTGATGACGCTCGTCTTGGACAGGCCAAGGAGGGTAGAGAGAGCCACTCTACCCTCCTTGGACAGGCTGAGAGCGGCTGCTACTCTATCCAAAAACCTGTGCATTGCTAACCTGAGTTTACCTCGTCTGTATTCGTCCTGGAAATAATCATGGGCACCACAGATGCAACGCTTTACAAATTACATCATCGGACAAAGTTCTCTCACGAGGCATCTTGAAGATCCGCTGGTGTTCACTGTAAATCAACTGGACTACTCCCTTTAATATGTTTTAGATGAAGTGCGCTCACTGGGCTTTGCCTAATTTCGGAAGGCTTCGCGTGCAAATGATGCGCACCTTCCTATATTCGACTCCGCGTCAAATATACGTCGAGGAAAATGTATCGTTTATAACACCATTGTTCCAGGATTCACGAACTCATGACTATTGACCAGTACATGAAATACTTGCTCCACCCAAATTTTTCGCCCGTGGTTGAACCTGAGACCAGTACCTCACAAACAGCAAGACATCCACCTTCTTTATAACTTTGAAAATCTGAAGTGACATTTTCTAGTCTGCATAGTGTTACTCTTTGTTTTCCTTACAATTTTCTAAATCTTGAATAACTTCAAAACTTATAGGGTAAGTGTAGATAAAGTGGGACATCAGGTAAAGTGGGACTTAAACGTAGATTCAACTCCAGTCGTTTAAATAACCGCTCCCTACTCACAAACCAATATGTACATGAATTGTCGGTTGCTATATTTTTCCCTTTTCGCAAAAGTTCTCCAGCGTCGTCTGCTGCCAGTGTTATAGCACTCGTCAAAAACAACTACTCGAAGCAAGGTAAGCCTTTTAGAGAGTGACATAGTAAAGCAGGTAATTTTTTGCTAAGATCCTGGTTCAAAATTTATAAACAGGTTAAGAGTTCTCTTTGTGTAAACGTTTTTATTCAATGATAAAGTTTCATTTTTCATGCTTATCATTTCCAGTGTGGGGGCGCTACTTGCACATGTCACGTGATTTTGTGTGTCCCACCCTACTCGAAAATTGTCATATAAAGTGGGACAGGCTATTTCAGGTAAAGCGGGACACATATTAGGCCTATAATTTGAACGATTTAAATATATGAAAAACTATAATTCTAACCACACATTAAAATTACGTTGGTTGAAAAAATAAAATAAAAATAAAGTAATGATAAAATTATAATTAAGGGTTGGATTGGGGTATCATATATATAATTGAGCTACTTATTAGACCCTAAACACAGTTTTTTCTCACTTTTTAGGGCGGTATGCCATCTGTTAAAGGCAGAAAGTTGAACAGATGGTCCGAGGACCGCATGAAAGGTGCAATAGAAGAATTCAAAGAAGGAAAGTTAGGCCTCAGACACATTGCCAGAGCCTGGTGTGTTCCAAAGAGCACCCTGCAGAAAAGAGTCAAGGGACTAGTGAGGGGTCATAAGTACCAGCTCGGGAAAAAAACAACATTCACCTATGTTCAGGAGGCAGAATTGGCAGATCTAATCAAGATTTTGGCTGTGAGAGGGTTTCCCCTAAGGCGACAAAATGTTCAGTCGCTTGCCTACCAGTATGCACAGAATAACAATATTACTGGCTTCAAGAGTTCAAAACACATGGCAGGGTACTACTGGTTTAAAGGATTTATGCGGCGACATCCCGAAATAAGACTACGGAAACCGGAACCACTATCGCTTGCCCGTGCTGCTGGCCTAAACAAGGAAGTGGTGCAAGATTGGTTTCAAATGTATGAAAGTCTGCTTACAAAACTGGGTATCAAGGAAGTTCCATCGCATATATGGAATGTGGATGAAAGCGGGCTACAGGATTATTTTGAGAGTGGAAAAGTGTTAGGCGTGAAAGGTCTGCCATGCTACCAAATCCAACCGGGTGAAAAGGGTCAAACCACAACTATTCTTGCATGTTTTAATGCTGTCGGTAACTACATGCCACCCATGGTTATCTTCAAAGCAAAAAGAGTCAAGGCAGAATGGAGTGTAGGTTCCCCCATCGGAACCCTTATCAGAGCTTCTGAAAATGGGTGGATAAATTCAGAATTATTCTTTGAATGGTCACAAGCATTTGTAACCAACATACCTAAAGCCACAGGTAATCTGGATTTGCCACATGTACTGTTATTAGATGGACATGGGTCCCATGTATATAACTTAGAGTTCTTGGAACTCATGAAGGCCAACAATGTGGAAGTGTGCTGTTTCCCAAGCCACACAACACACTACTTACAGCCAGCAGACAAGTGCTTTTTCAAAAGCTTAAAAGCTCGCTGGAATACTGGTGGCTTCGAATTTATGCGTATAACATCAGGACGTCGACCAGGAAAAGCTGATTTTTTTCATCTTTTTACTCCTGCCTGGAAAGGCGCAACACAAGTTGCTATAGCCCAGTCTGGTTTCCGTGCCTCTGGGATGTTCCCTGTGGATAGCCAAGTAATACCACAGGAAGCCTTTGCACCTAGTCTTACTACAGAAAGAGCAGAACCAGGCAGCAGCGGCAGCGACACTGTTCCAGTAAATCTTGAAAATGAGCAAAGCCTTGCAAATGATGCCAGCCTTGCAGAGGTCCCAGGCCCATCAGTGTCAATAGGCAATGTAGACCCTACAGAGGTCCCCGACCCACAACCAACAGGCTCTGTACACCAAGCAGATGTCCCAGACACACAGCTGGCTACGTCAATGAGCAATATACGCCCAGGAGGGGTTCCAGACCCAGAGCCGTCAACGTTAACGGCCAATGTATGTCCCCTTGAGGTGCAAGAACCTACTGATGGCGATGCTGACACTACAGGCAAAGGCACGTCATCTGTTACCTGGAAATCATTATGCCCAATTCCCAAACGTGAACGAAGTACCAGAAAACGCAAGAAGCTGCCATCTAATGTCCTTACAAGTAAAGTGCATATAGATTTTGTGAAAGAAAAGCAATGTAAAAAAGGGGCTAAAGCCACGAAATCTACAAATGCTTCACAAACATCAACTAATCGCAATACATCATTAACAGCAGTGAGTGTGTGCACTGGCTGCGGTTTCAAATGGTGTGATCCTACTGATCCAAAGCGATTTGATGACTGGCTGGAATGTAAAACATGTGAAAATTGGTATCACGAATCGTGTGCTGAAACAGATGGAATACTGGATGACCTTTACTTTACATGTAATAGCTGCTGTTAATGCCACTTTACAAAATTACATATATTGAATCAGCCAATGTGTGTATTGCACATATATACTTTCTAGTGAAACCAAATATCCTCATTTTTGAGGTATAGTGGTCAACTTTTGAGAGGGATCACTCTGAATGATAATATTATTCAGAGTAATCTATTATTATTCAGACGGTGATTCCTATCAAAAGTTCACCACTGTTATAATCATACCTAGATTGTGCAAGTCAACTTTGTGTTAACTACTGGTTAATTTTCACAAAATCTATGTGCACTTTACTCACTTTTTAAAAGTACTTTTTCATCAAGTTACTGAACATTAGCTTTGCATAACAGGAAAAAAATCATGTTTAACAATTTGTTCAACATGATATGTCAAGGTTTTCTGTGTGTACGTTTCGCAGTTTACATAACATGTTTAATATTAGGTGGTTTTGTAAGCTTGTATGCATGTGTTACACGTGTGCATGTAAGTGGCAATTCAATCGTCCTCTTTGAAGGGCTGTCAGTTAGTGTTCACTAGTTGTATGTCTACATCGATTCATGTGAACACATTTAGCATGTAAAGTTGAAAGTATTGATAAGATTTCAAATAAAACTGATTATACAGGCTAGTTGCGTAGCTTTCAATTTTTCATGCTGGAAAACAACTTTAATGTCCCACTTTGTATGGAATATACTTTATAAAGCCTTTGCATGACTTAAGTTAGTTGTGTATTACCCTTTCATGTGATACTGAATGCTGTTCATAATTTGATGAACTGAAGATAGTAGTCTTATCTATGTTTTGGTACACTTTGCACTTCAAACCTCAACAAAACGTCCAATCTTTACTGAAAAAAGGGTCATGTGTCCCACTTTGACTGAACAAATGTCCCTCTTTATATAAAATGTAATATAAAGTGGGACACTAGATTTAAGATTTTATTTTTGAAATTTCAACAAATATATAAGATGTTAATAATTTATTTTTCATGCACCAGATAGAATAACAGTTGGTGGACATTAACGTCAGCAAGATGTTTTATTGAACTCATGTATATCACAAAGCCAGGTAATTTTCCCAAAAGTGTCCCACTTTACCTCAACTCGCCCTACATAGAGGTACCATTCCAAATTCATTTTGTAGGTCTGTGACATAACCGCATCCAATGAACCATATACCAAAGTAGTAGGCTGTTAATTCATGCAAATTAGACAAATACACTAAATTAAAATCTTGAATAGCTTCAAAACTATTGTAGATATTGGTGTCATTCAAACTTCAGTTTATAAGTTTGTGACATGTCCACATCCAATGAACCAAGAAACAAAGTTGTAGCATTTGAATTTATGTAAATTAGGCTGATACACAAAATTTAGATTATGTTGAACAATGGCAAAGTGTAGCATTTCAAACTGTTCTCATTTTGGAGGCACCCAGACAGATTTGCTGTCAAGCAAATTTTCTTTTCTTCAAGCTCCTTTGATACGAATCACTAGGGTCTAGGGTGCCCCACAGACCTGAGATGTGGTGGTAACATACAGCTCCATTACAGCAACGTCTTTAAAGTAGATCCAGACTGGTTTACAATATTTTGTGTACCTTCCCGAGACGCACACATATCATTATTCTAGTGTTTACACAAAAACACGCAGAATTGTTTGAATAAATGTCGTTGGACTGGACGTTAGCCAATTACATGTGGACATAGGATGGACTAGAAAAAACATGCTTCAAAGCAAATCTATCTGTGTGTCTTTAAAGAAAAGTTGTTGCCTAGTACATTCAAGTGGAATTAGAGAAGTTGCATGAGGGAAAACATGAAATTTAAGGGGGGACTGTAGCAAATAAGACGTTTGGCATGAAAAAAGTGCTAGTAAAAGGGAAACACCATAAAGAAATAAAGAGGTAGGAAGGAAAGAAGAAAGATAAAAAGAATATGAATGAATGAATGAATGAATGAATGAATGAATGAATGAATGAATGAATCCCAGGCGTCAGCAAACAAACTAAATTTGGTAATGTAATGAGAAAATCTTGTTACTTCTAGTACTGGACACTTTTCACTGCAACCTGGATTCATATATGGATCCCGTTGACACCACGGCGTGGACTGATGACAAAACGGTCACTATGGGGTAACATAAAAGCGTATGTCTGACGTGAGTGTAAACAATAAATCATTGTGATGTGTTTATACATGTAATTGAATGCTCATGAAAGATCATGGCCAGTCATATGTCTGGTCTATCACAAGTATGTACAAGCTTGCTATTGTTGCTTCTAATCTGCATTATTATGTCTGTGTGCCCATAACCATTTTTTCTATGAATTCTTTTTCTTTCTTTCTTTCTCAGCAAATTTATCCGACATTTCATTTGAAGACTATTATACGCAGAAACTCCAAACTTGGCATGATTATACCTCCATATATAAAGGGCCTGGCCCTTCTCCCCAATCATTATTTTTTATGGAATAAAATATGTTTAAAACAATACATAAAGATACGGTCTCTGTATGGAGAGGTGTGACAGTTTTTAAAATTGTTGTGTGCGTCCAATGAAGAGTGTAATGCAAATTAGGTTAATATCCACTATTTCAGTGGAGAATATCTGTAGCACTATAATACATACAGGTTTAATTCAAAAATAAATTTATATCTTTGTGCTATCCATTATTGCTATTAACATGAGTGAAATTCACACACACACACACACACACACACACACACACACACACACACACACACACACACACACACACACACACACACACACACAGATATATATATATATATATATATATATATATATATATATATATATATATATATATATATATATATATATATATATATAATTACATCCTATCATATTCATGAAGCTCGTGCAATTTTCTATGTGTATAACTTTCCGTAAGCATCGTAAAAATATTTCAGCGAATTTTTTTTTTTTTCATGGAACTGGAAGGGATGAGTTTTAACCCTCCAGTACTCTGTGATCGTAAATTAAGCCCGTGACAGTGATATATTTCGACCATCTGTGGGCCGTTTACATCTTTGTCACCAGTCCTTTTCAGCTATAGGTATTATTTCGTTTGTTTGGGGTTACAGAGTCGGTCACGTGACGAATTTGTCAGCAATAAATTCTTATTGACCTTCCCAGCCTGTGGTGCAAATATTTATCCTCGAATCTACATGGACATAACATAACTTTCTATTGTCATTGTATTGAATACAGAAAGACAAACTGTTACTTTGTTACAAAGTTGCTGAAAGTTTTCACATACTGTTGAGAATATACTAGTAACTTGGTTAAACAGATACGGCTCACTAACTATACTGGTAATGTATGGAGCAACTGGATAAGAATTTGGGGTATGCACACTTATTCCTTTGCGGTGGTGTTTTGGAATCCTTTGTGTATACTCAGGCTGCGTGGACGGCCACCTTGTCGTCGGCGTAGGTGAAGTTTTGCCTGGTTGAGCACAGGCGAAAATGTGTTATTTCTGACTGGAAGTAGGTTACACCCATATAGGGCTGCTAAAGACGTCTGAGTACCCGCTGGGTCAGATCTACCTGCCAGCACAGGTGACTGGCCAAAGATCCTGTCGAAAGAAGTCCATATTTTACATCCCCCATTGTCTACAATACCAGCAATCTATAGATCCTATGGCTTCGGAGTCTGACGTCTGATTAACTAGAAACACGGGTGAGTAGCTTGATTTATGTGTTAGTTGAAACTTTTCTATTAACATCGTAAACAGGTGTGTTAAAAATTGTCACCAGACCCTACCCTAATAAAGTTCCGGAATGTGCCAAGCCTGTATGGTTATACTTGACTTGTGTCTTCTTTTTAAGTTTTTTGTACCATATTCCTGCGAACTAGTACTTTCATACAAAAGTCAAAGATGATGATTTTGTAACACATGCTGTCCTTTTTCTTGTGAAAGGTGAAATGGCGTTATTTTGTCCCCCCCCTCCCCCCAAAAAATGAGGTATTTGTAAACTTAAGGATGTTAAATATTTATTGTTGATGCAGGTTAGTTACATCGGAAAGTATTATCGAAGCACAGCAGCCAGAAGACTAAAAGAAATTATACCAGACTGTGTGGAGAGATGCATAAAACCGTAAACCCCTGTTAGCCCCAATGAGGCAAAGCAGGGTCAAGGTCACTCCCTTCACAGAAAACGAGCCTCAACTTTACATTATGAACTATTACAAACTACACAATTGAGTTAACGGAGCAGTGAGGAACAGTGATGTGTCATCTCGAGAGCATTTTGTTGAATAGAAATACCGCTTAAAGCGGACTATAAACTATATGGCTGTATCAGGCCAACAACAGGAAAACGTTACCAAAATTTATTGAATTGATTTATTGTGTTAAAAAAACAAACAAAAACACTGATCCCCCGCCGGGCCCTGAATAAAAAATGATACAGAATGATGATATGAAATACATAAATAAAATAATTATATTAGATACAATATAAAATAGTAACAAGACAGATGTTGTTGTTGACAGATGACAAACATTGATAACAATATAATATTATAGAAAAGCTTAATTCTAAAAAAAATAGACCATTGAACTAAAATGTGAAACTGGATACAGAATACATAGTAGACTCAAAGTACATAAATCATATTGCACAGTAGTTGCACGGACATAATTCTTCTTCTTCTTCTTCTTCTTCTTCTTCTTCTTCTTCTTCTTCTTCTTCTTCTTCTTCTTCTTCTTCTTCTTCTTCTTCTTCTTCTTCTTCTTCTTCTTCTTCTCCTTCTCCCTCTTCCTCTTCTTCTTCTTCTTCTTCTTCTTCTTCTTTTCTGTATGGATTATTTGTTGGGGATGTATAGGGAACCTCTAGTGGCTGAGCGAGTGGAATACGAGCGAACTGTGCTGGAATATGTGAATTTTGATGACAGCAAATCTGGTAGATGTTCTAAAGTTTGGACTTTAACAAGAAGATGTATGTCAGGGCTGGAGCTATCCTGCCTAAAAATTATTCTGAGAACCCTTTTTTGGAGAAGTTGGAGAACAAAATTTAGAAAGTCGAGAAATACTACTAGAGAAACCAAAAAGGACAGAAAGTATTGTCATCAATGTAATTATGTAGATATGGTAAAAGACAGGCAGTAAGAAAATTACTTCAAATCAAATTGTATTTCTGAACTTTCTAGTAAAATGCTGGTCTACCATCAAACCTTTTCTCGGGGGCTAACAAGGGAGTATGTTCATCAAATACCATTACCTTCCATCATGAGGGAGAACTGCTCACCGATCAAGCAAGAGTCTGTGAGATTTTAGATGATTATTAATACAAGTTCCCGTGGTGATCTAAAAGTCAAGGCTGAAAGCAGTACAGCTGCTATGCATGAAATCAAGAATCATATTCCTCGTCTCATCCCAAGACGGGCTGCTGACGGTGAGGCGAGGGAAGGAATCAATGATTTGGACCCTGAGGGGCCTTGCTTCACCTTCAGACATGCTTCCGAAGGTCGGGTGAAGGGGGGGGGGGGAAATAAATTAAGTGTCAAGAAAGCAACAGGCAGTAACCACATCCCAGCAAGCCTACTTAAACCAATTTCCAACCAAATTTCCAGACCGCAGTCTTCAATGGTCAACAAAATTATTTCGACTTCAATCTATCCCTCCTTTCTGAAGATGGCGGATGTAAATCCTGTCTACAAGAAGGATGATAATTTACAAACCAATAGCTATAAACCCAGTAGCATTCTCCCCATTATCTAAAAATGAAGGGATTCCTTCAGATTAACTTCTACAATATTTTGAAGAAATATTCTCATCTTACTTGGCTTATGCACATGGTCAACACCCGGCACTCTGCTCTTGACGAAGCTGAATATATTGGTGCTGACCCAGTTTAAACATAGTTTATTTAACGAAAATACAAAGTGAAACTTCACAGGTACTGTCGCAATTGAGAAAAGAGCCCTATTCAAACCCCTGTTGCTGTCCTAATGGACCTGCCTAAAGTGTTTGCATGTTTACCACACGGTATCCTATTCAACAAGCTTAAAGCATGTATGGCCTTTGTATCTCCGCGATATCTGTTCTGAAAGATTACTTACAAGATATAGACAACAAAGAGTCAAATTCAGCTCTTCATACAGTTCTTAGAAAAACTGTTCTGGGAGTTCTCAGTGTCTATATATAAGGACCGCTTCTCTTGAACATTTTTATCGATGACCTTTTATATATCAACAAGGAATGTCACCTTTTCGGCATCTAACAACAACCTTGAAACTTTGAAATAAGTCTTACAGACTAAAGTGTTAGAGTTGCAAAGTAGTTTGATGACGTTCAGATGCTTGCCAACACGGGAATGTTTCATGTTATTTTTATACCAACGGGAAAAAAGCAATTTGTTACTCAGAAACTTACCATTAACCAGCACGACACATGTTCTGGAAGATCACCCTACATCCTTGGTGTCATGGTTGATCACAAACTTAAATTTTCGGCACATTTAGCAAACTTGTGTAAAATAAAAGACTGGAAAGCAACTCAATGTTTTGAAGAGACTCTCCAAATCTTTAGACAAGGAAAATAAAATGTCAATTTTAAGGGCTTGCATATTATCACATTTCAATTACTGTGCAACACTGTGGCATTTTGTAACGAACGAAAGTGATTCTGTTAATCTGGAAAAAGATTAACGAAAGGGCCCTACGTTTCGTATTTTATGACGACAAATCCAAATATGATGATGATCTACTCAAAAGAGCTGACCCTTCATATTTCAAGAATCGAACAAATTGCAATAGAAGTTTACAAAATCTTATCCAGGCAAATTTTCTGATCGTCAAAATTGTTCCAATAACACAAGAGGCAATATAGTGATTTAGATAGTCGTGATCACAGAACCGTAACGTATGGTGTCCAGTCTTTCAGACATACAGGAGCAAAAATATGGAATCAACTGCCAGCCACCTTAATGAATGCAATCAATGTTGGCCAGCTGAAACAACAATTAAATACAAAGAAAGGAGCTGGATGCACTTGTGATTTTTGTAAAATATTAGATGCTTCTTGCTCCATTAGAGTGAAGGGCTTTTTCTTTTCTTTTTTCTTCCTTTTCTTCTTTCTTTCACACCAATTTACTACTCCTACAAGAACTACAGATATATTTTCATTTCAATGTTTTCTTTCAACTTTAATTCATTATCATCAATATAAGAATGTAGTTTCCAAAAGATACAACGAAGAACCAGATTAATATACATATTGATAAATGTATATATAGATATATATGCCACCAGCCGATGGCAAAGTACCAGGTGAAAGGCACGGATGTTCTTTTTACCCGACACTATATCATAGTATAAACAGCGGTAAAAACTATAAGGTGCACGCCAACGAACGCCAGTATTTTGTTTACCATTCGCAACTTCATTTATGCTTCAGCTTTCCTAAATTGTATTCTAACATTTCCCGCGTGTTTATGTTCGAAGAATATCAAATACAAACGTACAGTACAGTCAAGCTGTTCCACTTATAGAACGCTTCGGAGTCTTGATCTGCTCATGCATGGTTCTGTTCCGAACCATGTTGGAATATTCTAACATGACCCAGGACCATCTGGGAATGCCAACACGGTGCGGCCGTGTCGGAATCATGATATGCCACTTTTGGAACTCCTTCAGAATATGTGGTGGTGGTAGTAGTAGTAGTAGTAGTAGAAGTAGTAGTAATAGTAGTAGTAGTAGTAGTAGTAGTAGTAGTAGTAGTAACTAAAAAAGAAGATTTGCTTGACAGCAAAAACTGGGTGCCTCCAAAATGAGAACAGTTTGAAATGCTATATGTTGCCATTGTTCAACATAATCTAATCTAAGTTTTGTGTATTAGCCTAATTTGCATAAATTCAAATGCTACAACTTTGGTTCTTGGTTCATTGGATATGTCACAAACTTATAAACTGAAGTTTGAATGACACCACTGTATATAATAGCTTTAAAGCAATTCAGGATCTTAATTTTGTGTATGTGTTTACTTTGATCAATTAAAAGCCTACAACTCTGCTACATGTTTCACTGAATGCGGTTATGTCACAAACCTACAAATTGAAGTTGGAATCTATCTATAATAGTTTTGGAGATATTCAGCTTTGAAATGTGTTAATGCCTCTGATTTGCATCAATTAAAATCCCACAACTTTGGTTCATAGTTCATTGGATGCGGCTTTGCCACAAACCTATCTATAATAGTTTTGGAGATATTCCATTTTGAATTTTTTTTAATGCCTCTTATTAGCATAATTTAACATTCTACAGCTTTCATTTACGATACATGCACATTGAAATTTTGTGTCTATCTGCAATAATTTGGAAGATATGGAACTTTTAAAATTTTAATTGCCCCTATTTTGCATAATTTTAGACACCATGACTATTCCAAATGATTGGCACTATTTCACTGGTATGTCAGTCACCATGGCAAGTTCGGTGGTTGTCAGAATAATAGTGTCCGAGAAAAGTCCGGACAAATTTTGGAGGCATAGAAAGAAAGAAAGAAAGAAAAAAAGAAAGAAAGAAAGAAAAAAAAGAAAGAAAGAAAGAAAGAAAGAATATGTCTGTGTTGGCACACATACATGATCACTGGACTATGAACAGTTGAACCCACCCAAGGAATATCACACCAAGTTTAAAGACAATCTGGCTGATGGAGAAGATGAAAATGTGAATTATGGACACCAAAAGGCAGACAGACCATTCTAAAACCTCAGCTAAGCTAAAAATTGAAAATATACAATTTATGAATTATGACAAATAACAAGACGCCTCAGTATGATAAGTCCGGACAAATTTTGGAGGCATGGAACGAAAGAAAGAAAGGATCCGAGGAAATATAATATGTCTGGGTTGGCACTCAGATATAATTAAGTAAATGTTCTACAAGTGGCTGAGACAATGGGCCGCATTGGATCAATTTATGATATTTGATACCTTACCAAAAATTTTCATATGTTTAAACGTCTTGTGCACAGCTAAGACACTAAAAGTATTTACACACTAGTGACTGAAAAAAGTCCACGATTTGAAGAATGTCAATTTAGAAGAAAATAGTTGACCAATTGTTTGCTCCCTTTTTTTTTGTTTATTCGTTTTTTTTTTTTTTTTTTTTTAGTTTTGTTTTTGTTTGTTTGTTTTTTTACTTTTTTTTTTGTTTTTTTTAGTTTTTGTTTGTTTGTTTGTTCGATTTTTTATCTATTTTCGTTTTGTTTCCTTTTTTTGTTTTTTTTTTTTTTTTTTGTTTTTTGTTTTTTTTTTTTTTGTTTTTTAATTTTGTTTTGTTTTCCTTCCTTCCAAAATACCAACAAACTAACAAATCAGGGGTTTTGCCATCCATATCCGTATGTAGTAAAAAACGTAAAAAAAAGAAAACCAATTAGGATTCCTATCATTGCGGCTTAGAATATTCCAGCTTGGTTCAGATTCTATCATGGTTCAGGACAGCTACACCAAATCTTATACCAAACCGATCGGCCCCTACTTTCTAATTTCCATAAAAATTGTACTTGACCATGGGAAGACCAACACATTTTCTTTCCTTTTATTTGGGGTACTTTCATTTTGCTGGTGCTTTATATGATTTCACCGTGCATCAGCATTTTGTCCTATATCGGTATTTTTCGAATACAGCCATTTGGTTTATTGTGAAGGAGATACCATTTGAAATAAGACTCTGCCAAATCTTGTGTAGAATCATATCAGCTATGTAAAGGTACAAGATACCTATATACCCACCAAATGTAGAACAGGACTTTTGTTTATTTTATTATTTTTTTTTTTAGCTTAACAGTACACTCAGAAGACATATGACGCGTGAATAAATTCTGTAATTCTATGTAGGCCTATATGATTTCGCTGTATTTTGATTTTCCTCGGCGAGTGTATGTGTGGGTTGGGGGGGGGGGGGGTAAATGCCAGCATAAGTATTATCATAATATATGACCGGTTATTGGCATACAATCTTCAGACAATGATCACATATATAAAATCTGAAAAAAGGGTCTCGACATTCATCTTTTTCTCTAGTTTTATAACAAAGATTAACCTTCTCAGAAAAGTATCGCATTTTTTGTTTAATTTTCTAATCACATTGTAAACCCACGGGAATCGTACTGCCTCGTGTGTCTCTGTCAGGGCTTTAAGCATAAACTCGTCTTTCATTCATATTCATTTCTGTGTCAAACTTCAAATATACAACTAAGGCTCAAGCAACACAGATATATTTCATATTTTTTCACACTTTCGGAATCTGTAGCACAAGAAATACAACGAACCGTGCAGAATGGTCGAGTATAGAAGAATTGGGACGAAAACAACAGTGAAACAATCAAGTTATCATTTAGAAATGGTGTCTTTGTCTATACAGCAGCTTGTCATTGCTTTTCAAGTTCATGTCTGTTGGGAAGAAAGTTTCATTTTATACGTTGTAAGTGTGAGCTCCAGGAAAAGGTTGTGCTATGCTTCATTTTCAAGAGTCCAGGTCATTCGGTATGGGAATGAATGAATGACTTTATTGAACTGCACCATTTCACACATACACGATAATACATGTACATCGTTTATAGGCTGCTATCGTGAACTCCTTGGTAGCCTGTTCTGGCAGCCTGATCAACATTTCAGGCCACTCGGGAAAGATCATTTTGGTTGTTATGGTGAGGTTTATGTTAAGATTTTGGGCTGCCTCCTGGAGATCCCGAGGTTGAGTGTCAACAGAGTTACTTTTTCCTGATTGACATCAAAAGTAGAAACCTGATATCCCCAGCGCACCCGCATCGAGTTCAATACGTCAACAAAAAAAGTTACAAAGGCTTTTATTCACGATCTTGCGTGTCGACATGCTAGCTTTTCTTTAATGTTGTGAGAATGGGGATTTTTTTTATGCTCTATGCGTCGGGGAGCATGAATAAACACAAATATTTTGCGAAAACTCCATGGCTTTGAATAATCTCCACCTACATGAATTTAAAA
This sequence comes from Hermodice carunculata, assembly GCA_964020975.1. NCBI lineage: Eukaryota > Metazoa > Annelida > Polychaeta > Eunicida > Amphinomidae > Hermodice > Hermodice carunculata. Next base: position 64,630,459 of record OZ026619.1, read on the forward strand.
TGCTAACCACATTAGTTAATTCATGTACTAAAACAGCATAATCATGCGATTTGGAAAAGGGATTTACCCATACGAACTCTGTCTTGTAAGAAAAGAAAAGTCATACGGTAAACTAGAAAAGAAAATTTGCTTCAAAGCAAATCTGTGTGCCTTCAAAAGTTGTAAATATTAAATGGTACAAATTTTGCCCATTGGTACTTCACATTTCATTAAGTTTATGGGTGGATGAATATTTCAAAGTCCAAATTACCTTGACCTTTGACCTTTACAGGCCACATGTTAATTGTAAAAATGTACAGTGTTGCAATACCCATAATTTAAGTCCAACATGATTAGAATTGGATAGAAATTGGCCGAGTTATGGCTGGGTGAAACTTTCAAAGGTCCAAGTGACATTGACCTTAGACCTTTGGGGTCACATGTAAGTTTCAGAATGTGCACTTTTACAATAGCTACAATTTGAGCCCAACATAATCAAAATTGGATAAAAATGACCAAGTTATGGCTAGAAGAAAGCCACCAGAGAAAGTGGCCTTTGGCCTTGAAATGACCTTTGACCTGAGATGACCTATAACTGAAGTGGACTTTCACCTTTAAAATGACATTTTTGACCTAAAATTGGCCTTTGACCTTGACATTTGAGATGACCTTTGCCTTGCATGATTAAACTTGAACACACTCGAAACCACATCTACTGTAGTACATAAGATATTGAAGATTTAAAACTTCAATTATCCCTCATTTGCATAATTTTGAAAAGCGTGACCTCTCATTATAAAAAGGCAAGACTTCATCTATGGAAGTATAATTGTTCCAACTTTGGAGTTTCTACGTATATAATAATATTTTTCAAATGAAATGTCGGACAAATTTGCCTGTAAAGGAAGGAAGGAAGGAAGGAAGGAAGGCAGGAAGGAAGCAAGCAAGCAAACAAGCAAGCAAGCAAGCAAGCAAGCAAGCAAGAAAGAAAGAAAGAAAGAAAGAAAGAAAGAAAGAAAGAAAGAAAGAAAGAAAGAAAGAAAGAAAGAAAGAAAGAAAGAAAGAAAGAAAGAAAGAAAGAAAGAAAGAAAGAAAGAAAGAAAGAAAGAAAGAAAGAAAGAAAGAAAGAAAGAAAGAAAGAAAGACAATAAGCCTGTGTTGGCACACAGACATAATTATAGATTTGTAGCCTGGGAAGTGGTTTTCATCTACATGTTTCTCTTTTGAACCATTCTAGTTAGGAATTATAAATGCGTTGCGGAGATAACAAATGCAATGTCAATTTCATGTCAGTTCTTACCAAGTGTTGTTACCCCCACTCCCACCACCAATAAAACAAGAAAGGTATATTTACAGATGATTGATTAAAATAATACGCAACTGAGATAGTGAAATCACTATCAGGAATATCTATATGTATAGCAAGCGCGTTTCCATACTGAAATACGTTCAAATCATTCTTTTTTCTTTTTTTTTCTTTCCTTTATTTTTTCTTCTTTAATTATTATTGTACTCGGTGCATACTGCAAATACTTACAGCAGTCTCTTGTGTGTTATTTGACTTTTTTGACCTACAATGTAAGTTATTTACACGGGCAGCTGCTTATACATGGTTGTCTATGTGACATTTGCTTCTTTTAGCCCCTTGTTCGATCGACCTTTAACATCTTGACACTATTTTGGAGACAATATTTAGATATGCTTATTAAGGGACACAATTAAAGGAGACATTGTGTAATTTCAGTTCAAATTTGGACTGTACACTCACGGAAGAAACGGTATTTAAACTAATGTGGACTAATATGATATAAACGTCTTTTGTAAAGATCAAGATGTACACTACACCACACATATATGTATGTATATATATATATGTGTACATATATATGTACATATATACATACATATATGTATATATATATATATATGTGTGTGTGTGTGTGTGTGTGTGTGTGTGTGTGTGTGTGTGTGTGTGTGTGTGTGTGTGTGTGTGTGTGTGTGTGTGTTAGCGTATGAAGTCACAAGTCATACAAAATTAAACACACGAACCTGGCACATTGCAGAACCCTTTGTAACTTGTTTTTATATCCCTGGTGACTTTAAGTGAAGCTAAAATGCAGAAAATTAATGACATTCCTCCGAGAAAACGCACAAAGGAAAAATTTCCTGTATAATGCGTTAGGGCAAAGTTTCCACCCGACATGAAGTCAGATATATTAGAACTTCCGTAAAGTGGCAAAAAGTGCAATGATAAATAATCTTTGATACACTTGGCTAATCCTTTGCGTGGGAATAAATTAAAGAAGTAAGGATAGACTTTTGCCATGAATGTCACAACAGCCCCGTGAAAGTTTTAGATCCACGTGGCATTGGTTTAATTCTACATACAAGGAGGATATGTAAATAATACGAATCCAGGATTAGACGCACAAGAAAAGACCTGTTGTGGCGGGGCATGGATCTACTACAATCTGATGTACACGTAGAGTGAAAAGCAAATATCATCCCTTGGTCTCGACAGATCAGAGATCTACTTTGCTGAGAGACAACGGATTTTGTTTCCGTCTATACTTACAATTGCAAGCATCAAAAGACAACGACAAACGATCATGTCTCTTTGCAGACATTGTTAATGTCTTGCATAAACTGATGCTTAAGTATTTAAGATACCCAAATGATATAGACTTAGGAGCGAGAAAGGTATGCCATTGGCCCAATGTCCGTTTATATATACATACGTTTTTTTATTTATAGTAACATGTTTGTGTTTTTATGCAGTTATCTAGGTGTAACCTGTAGCAAAGCTTGGAAGCAGAGAGGGCAATACACTTCAGGTGAGTATTGTCCTGTGATGTCTAAATGCTACTTGTTCAGACGGTGGCTGCGTAGAAAGGCATGCACCATATGGGCCAACGGGCTGAAACGTGAAAAAATATAAAAAAGAAATGAAGGTAAAAGAGGACAATGTACAAAGAGGCTCTTGCTCAATAGACTTTTCAGCGCAGATACGCAGGGTGCAGGGGTTGGCGCGTCATTCAGACTCTAAACAGTTGTTTGTTTGTTTTCAAAAGTGGTATATTTGACATTGTCCTTTTGCTCCTGTATAACATCGCAACCGATTATTTTTCATTCAAATGTAACTTCAACAAACAATATGATGTCAACAGAAGACGAACATATTTCATTTGATTAAGTATTGGTTTTCAAGATAGTAAAACCTGACTTAAGGGACTGCCCGCAGGACCTTTGAAAACTGGTCCTCTGTAACAGGTGGTTCTTTAAAGCAGGTAACATTAAACTAAAATAGGCTAATAGATGATGTTGAGACTGGTCCTTTAGCGTAGGTGGTTCCTTAGTCGCTCTGAGCGTGGATGACACAAAGGCTAAATCGGTGTTTAGAAAGATGCCATACATTCACAGTAGAAGTCCACAAGGCAGTTTACTTTGGCAAAATACCAAGGCGACAATATGTCATGTTCTAGTAAATTTAGTATTTCTTTATCTGGTGCACAATACGGAGTACGTTTATAGCTGGTACAGCGTTAAGTCTATTATTTCTTCCTCGAATCTGGATGAATAACATCCGTATGTCAGCTTATTGCTTACACACTGAACATTTGTATACAACGTGACGATTATGGGGCCATCTTTACATGCAAACTGTTCTAATAAAGGCTGTAATGGTGTGGTGCACGTATTGCGTATGTACACCTCTACATTAAAAGTATAGGTATTCTTTGTGTAACACTCTTCAATGAAAGAGAGCGCTAACACATATCTTTCATTTAATGAAGCCTTCAGAAGGATGTGAGTAAGCAAGCGAATAAATCAAATTCAAACGACAGGGTGGAAGAACATAAACCTGGTTCACTAGTACACTATTTTTGTCATCGTGTCAACTGTAATTGAATATATCTATGCTTTCTTAGATTTGACTTACTAATTTGTTTGCAGAATTTCTCCATGCGTGACGACCAGGCCGACCCGACATCGTTGAAAAAATGTTCCGTAAGTTAAGTGCGAAGCTCAAGAAAGGGGGTTCTGATGGGGACCGGCGCAACAGTGCGCCGTCAATACCACCAGGAGGTGCTGTTCCCTACAGGGATCTGAATGGAGGATCTAAAAGCAGACGCAAATCGAGCCCAAATTACGCGTCGTCCACGCCCAATGGAGCCACACCTCCGGGTTCACAACCGAGATCCTCAGCATCAGCAGAGCCTTTCGACGTAACAGAGGCACATCTCCTGTGCGAAGCTGCGGCAAAGGGTGACATTGATGGCGTGAAGCAACTGAGAAGATCAGGAATAGATGTTAATGCTACAAATGAGGTATTCAATTTTTATTTTGCAGGTCATAATTTTTTTCTAGCACTTGTGTGGCAAATTTACCCGGAACTGTCATAAACTCTTAGAAGGGCTCGCAATAACGGCATGCTCCTTAAGTTTTGGTGTTTTCTCGTTTTTCAGGCCAATTTTCAGTTATTTCTTCAGTTTGTCTATGAATGATAAATAACATATATTACCAAACTCAGGGAGCATCTAATCAAAATGACAGAAAATTTGGGTTTTATATTAACATGATTACATAATGTTGTTTTGTTTCAGTATGGTAACACGGCCCTTCATGGTGCCGCCACTACTGGGCAGACCAAAGCTTTGCGCTATCTCCTGGTACATGGGGCAGAGATTGAAGCCAAGAACAAAGTTAGTCTTTTTATATATAAGTGTTTTGTTGTGTTCTTTATTCAGCTTACACTCATTCAAATAAAGTAAAAAAAGACACAAGTATAAACGTCTTTGTTAGACAAGGCACACTGTTTTCCTGAAAGAAACTATGCTTGAAAGACACTTGCATTGACAAAATATCCACACCAATTTAAAAGCAATTCGTAATCTTTTTTAGTTTTGACAGATTTTGCCAGTCATATTGTGAGTGTCAGCGAGCATGTATATCGTAATATGTCTAGACGTGTATTTGTAAGAAAAGTCTACTTTTTCAACAGAGGAGACTATAACTGGACAGAAAGAAAATAATACAATATTCTAAAATATATGGTTTTAAACAATTACTTGTCAAAATATTAACAATGCTGACATGAACTACACGCACGTTTTTGAAAAGTATGGTATCAGATACTCGCCATCCGCTTATGCTTCTGATTTTTTTACAAATACCCGATACTGTGAACAGGGAATCTTGATTTTATAAATTGTCTGAAGCTGACATGAGTATGCAAGTTCTAAAACTCCTTAGGAACCAATATCGACAGGTTTTCTATTTCCATATCAGATAACATAAAACACGGTAATAGTATCAAATTCAGATTTTATTTTCTTTACAAGTCCAACTACGTACCCAAAAAACATTTGCAGTCTGCCAATAATTTCAAGTTGCGCCGATTTCTCAAGGGTACGCTTTGGCAATCATAAAGTTCGGATTCAACTTGATCGATGTCAAAGTGAACTGCTAAACCGATGCCACTGTTTATTTTGTTGTGAATAAGTTTTTAAAATTTAAGAACATTTCCTTTTTTATTGTGACCTGTACAATAACCAAAGAGATATAGCTTTTACTGATATTATAAAAAAATCACCTGCAATTTGATCAGCTGGAGGAAAATGAAAAGTAAAATCGCGTAAGTCGCGTAAACAAAACACCACTCATTCAGTCCTCAGTTTGGTAGATAATGCTATGCAGTGTCATATGCTTAAGTTTGGCCTATTTCGGTGGAACTTGACGCTAGTTCCAAACCGATTTGAACACGGCCAAAAATCAATATCACGATTTCGCTGATCTGGGCTCTCCATCTCAAGTCATTAAACTCTTTTCAGCTTTGCCACATGCACCATCGTAACCAATGGGATCACAGCATTCTTTTTAAGGTTGTTTGCTGAAAATAAAAATCTTGAAACCGGACTTTTGTTTTGTTCACTGGTTAGTTTTATGGACCTGAAAAAAAGAATACTGACCTCAGCCTTCAGCCTCGGTCAGTATTCTGCCAGGTCCATAAAACTAACTTGTGACCTCAGCAAAAGTCCATTATTATATACTGCCGTACGTATGCTTTCAGCTCGGCCAGACACCGCTGTACATCGCGGTACAGAATGGACACACCGGAGCTGTGGGAGTGCTTCTTGATTACATCCATTCCGTGGATGCAAGGGTAGGGAACTTTATATTTCTAGCAAAACACAACAATACTTAAATACAATAAAAATCATGTGACCACAGAATGCTGAAGTGATAAAATTGTTGCTTGAGACCCTTTTATCTTTAATATCAACTTTGCATGCAAAAAACAAAAAAACAAAACAAAATCAAAACACAAAAACACAAAAAAAAAACAAAAACAAAACAAAACAAAACCAAACAAGGGGTAGGTCAACTAATTTTCTACTCAGTTTTAACAAGTCGTACTGACTCAAAATGGTCACTTTTTCAGGATGAGAGCCAAAAAAGAATTTTCCTTTTCAACCAATTTTCTACTTAGTCTTAAGAAGTTGCGTTGACTTTAATTTGGTCACTTTTTCGAGATGGGAGCCACAACAAGTGCATTTTTTTTAGGAATTTTCCTTTTCTCATAATTTTTCCCCTCCTTCATACCTTCTTTTCAATTTGACAACATTTTGCAGTGAACCTGTTAATTTGAGCTAGGTTACATCTTGTAATGACCGAGTAAGATGCGAAGATCCAGTCTACCATGCTTGATGTATTCGTCATATTTTGCACACTTCTTACAGAATGCTTATTGTAGCCACTGACCTGATACTTGATTCTTTGTTGAGCATCCATACCCCCATAAATAAATAAAATTAGAAACAAAAGAGAAAAAAAAAGGAAAGAGAAAGAAAGTAAGACACACCAGCTGAAGAATGCATTTAGAAGGACTTCCATCAAAAACGTTTTCATTTGAAGGCAATCTTAGCGGACGGTTTTTGAAAAAAAAAAGTCATACCCACCCTCACGCAACCCTCGCCTTCACACACACACACACACACACACACACACACACACACACACACACACACACACACACAAACACACACTAACGCACAAAGAAATAGAGAACTCCACGAAAAGATCCTCAACTTTTTTATGCTGTGATCAAAAAATGTAGTTGCCCAAGTATCTTAGAGACTTTATCAGTAACATATTAAAAAAATGAAGCTGATGAAACAATTATTTTTGGAGTAAAGGAAAATATAATTTTATTGAATACACACACACACATAGAGAAAAATTCACTAACGATATTCGATATTTCTCATGTTCTAGGTGTTACCACCATGTCTGCTTTGTTGCCTTGGGTTTGTTCACAATGATTACCATTTCATGAGTGTACAAAAAGTACTCTTCTTGTTATACCCGCTCCCCCTCCCTCACCCCGAAAAAGCATATTCTGAAAATGATATTACATGGATTTTATGGCCATAAATGTACCCTCTAAAGTTGTTCCAGCCCTTCCTGAAATCATGCCTTAATTATCATTTATCGTTATATTAAAAATCAACTTTGCGCTGTAATTTTTGTCCCATGGCCCAGGGACGTGCTATTCTGAACAGCACGTCCCTGCATGACCTAAGGGTATACATCCCCAGAATCCCTTGCGCACTTTTTGTAGTAATGAAGTGTGCGATTCCCCCCCCCTCCCCCCCCAAAAAAAACAAACAAACTGAAAACCACACCTTACACAGTGTTTGTAGACAGCTGGAATCATATGGAGTTGTAAATTTATTTCCTCTAATCTGTTTCTCATGTCCATTTAATGTAATAATTTCTACCTTGCAGTACCGAGAACCCTATGTGCTTTTACGTGCTAAACGGGAAATTGATGGCTCATACTTCGTGGAACAGGTACGCGAGTGTACAGCACTGAGTCCATACAAAGAGAGAGGTATATCAGAGGTACAGATACTTATCACGCATGGGCAGGGAGGAGAAGATATGGCCATCTTCCTCTACTCTGTACTTGATGTGGAGGTGACGCACTGCTTCTTCATGAACGTTTGGGGAGATCTAAATATGAAGAACTTTCAGCGATTCGAAGCTAAAAGCAAGACCAAATCAATCACAGTTCTCAACAGCTTTGTAAAAGTCATTGAAATCAGTGGATATGAAAAACTGAAAAGTTTGATCCTTGTGGCATGTGCCATCCATAAAATGGTCCTTGATGGACTTGTCAGTGTAGAACTGATAGATGTAAGGTACAACAATATAGAAGAACTGCCAGCCAGTATCAGATACTGTCAAAACTTGAAAAGTCTTAAATGTTCAAATAACTATATCAAGAAGCTACCGAGAGAACTTGGATTTTTAGAAAAGAATCTACAATACTTTGATTGTAGCTTCAATCAGTTAAAGAGACTAACCTCACACTTAGTCAAATGCAAAGGCCTGAAGACCCTTGAGTGCAATAACAATGGCCTCATTGAACTCCCAGTTGATATTGGTTTATTGAGTGAGGTAGAAGAGTTGTATGTCCAATTCAACAAACTGTCCCACCTGCCACTGTCAATATCATCACTGAGTAAACTCAAAAGGATAAAGTTCCACAGCAATCCACTGCAGAACATTCCAGTTGATTTCCCACAAAAGTCAGAAGAAGTAAAGGAGTATCTGAAGGCCCTAGAAGATGACCCAGTTCCTAACAAGACCGTAAAGCTTGTTCTGGTTGGGCAAGAGGGTGTTGGCAAGTCCACTCTCCTGAAAGCATTAAAACGCACCTTGTGGGTCTTGCCCAAAACACCGAATATACCCAAGACTGATGGCATAGATGTTAAGGATATCAAGATGGGTGACACTACATTGCGCTGCTTTGACTGTGGTGGTGATGTGGACTTCAATGAAACACACAACTTCTTCATAACTCAAGGAGCCCTGTACTTGGCCTGTTTCAACTTAAGTGAATACTGTTTATCTACAGTTGAACGGAGCAGTTTCCTCTTGGGTCGATTACAGCTGTGGATGCAATACATCTTCAGCAAGGCACCAAATGCACAGGTCATCATTGTTGGAACCCATGCAGATCATGAGGCACTGAAGCAACCGGTCCTTCAGGAAATATGGGATCAGTTACGAACTCTCCTTGTCAATGCCCGAGAGTTCCACCACCAGTACTTCAGCCAAAAAGATCGTCTTCATGATTGTCTGCTGTGTCAGCCAGACTCAAAGTGCTTACGTCGTCAAGTAGGAAGCAGCAAGGCAGGCTTCGTCAATATGGCTTTTGATGCTTCTACTTCCAATGAAGAAGAGACCAGTTTCAATGGGAATGATGCCCGTGCCGTGTCATTGCCTCACATTGTGGGTTACTATGAGATAAGCAGCATAAAGTCTGTGGGCAGCACCAGCCTCCTTCAGGTCAACACCAATCCAAGCATAGACAACCTCAAGGATGCTATCAAAGACAACTGCAGGAGGCTGATCCAAAATAATCCAGAGATACCCAGCAAGTGGGCAAATGCTCAGGAGAGTTTGCATAACCATATTAGCATGAATCCAAATGACTGTGTGGTCACCATTGATGAAATCGCAAAAATGGCCAAGGTGCAAGGAGTGCAGAGCAAGGCAGACCTGATAAACATGCTGCACTTCCTCAAGGCACAAGGCAATGTCCTATATTTCCCACAGTTAGATAACCTGAAAAACCTGGTCATCCTAGATCCAGAGTGGCTTGCTAAGATCTTTTCTTCAGTTCTGTCATTCAGAGACACAGGAATTAGCAATGAAGGGTTCATTGGCAAAGAAGTTTTGAAGGAGCGCTGGAGTCATGTTGAACCTGAAATGAGGGATAGAGTGCTGACCCTATTGCACCACTTTGGCCTGTGTCTGCCTGTCAAAGGTACTGATATGGAACTGTTCCCATGCAGGTTACCCATTGGAGAGCCAGATGAAAGCAACTGGCCACGCATGCCTAATGATGAGTACCAGCTAACATACTCAGTAACATTCGCAAGCCTCATTCCACCACCCTTCTTCAGTGATTTGATCAGCACCATCTATCGCATCAGGACAATTCCATTAACACCTAAAGAAGACACATCAAGATACCTTGCTAATCACATTGTCGATCACATTTCCTTGGACACTGTGGGATGTGCAGTCTGTGAAGAAAATGTGTTCAAACATGGACGAGACAAAAAGATGCTGACTCACCTGGTTCACTTTGAGTTGATTCCACACAAAAAGACCATTCAGGTAGCTGCCAGAGGACAATTTCCCTGCTGCATGATTCAGCGTGCCAAAAAAATCCTCAACAAGGTAGCAGAAAATTTTGAAGGTCTTGGAACCATAGAATTTGACAGCCTGATATGTCCTGGATGTTGCATGCAGAAGTCAAAGAAACCACATGTATTCAGTGCAAAGTCACTGCTGGAACAACCACAAGATGTGGTGGCCTGTAACAATGCTCATATTTTGGGGGACAGCAAAAGTTTACTCAAAGGGGTGGTGCACAATTCATGTCTGCCTGCAGCGACCATCAAACCCAAGCAAATGGCTGAAATGAAGGAAGATTTCAGTGGATGCCCAAAGCTGTTTGTAGTACTCCCAGTCAACAAGGACGGGATATCCTTTGATACAGATCTGAAGCTCTTTGTATCAAGCCTTCTGCTTGATGGCTATGCAGCACACTTCGTGTGTGAATTCCCTGATGGCTATCACTTGACCAACACGCCAGGATACCGCCTCAAGAGACCCAAGGAATTCATGAAGGTGTACGGAGGACACGTGCTGGGCGTACTACGCCTGATGAGTTACATGGCAAGTTCCACTGTAGTCTCCTCCCAGTACTCTAACCACACCAAAGCCATCTGCAGGACCATCAAAGACCTGCTCAAAGACTTCCAAACTAAGTTTGCTGGCTTCAAAGACTTAACTAAAGCTCCAGAGGCCCAGCCTGAGCAATTAGTGGCAGAGGTTAACCAGCGAGGTAACATGTTTAAAAGAGAGGACCTCAGACAGCACCTCAATATATTTGACACACCAAATAAGTTTGGTCCACTTCACAGGCTGAAGTATGAAGACCAGCTCATGTGGTTATGTGATGACCACTACAAGCAAATGAGAGTCGTGTCTCTTGGAACCATCAGACCAGGTCATGTACATGTTGAAAGTTTTGCATAAGGTAAAAATGAAAAATATCATGATGGATAAAAACTTGTACTAAGTGTTCAATGTATTCACTTATTTGTATTTGTCACATACAGACAATGACCCAGTCAATATCAGTGAAATTTCTTGTGGAAAGGGAACTATATAACACACGTCAGTTTATGAAGACATCATCATTTAAGCCAGCAGGAGTACATTTATGTATATGTATGAAATGGGTACATATGTATATGGAGTATTTTACCTTGACTGAAGCTTGCTAAGCTCTTGTTCACCCGGAATGAGTGTCTGCTACACTTCTTTGCATATTTGGGTCACTAGTTATATATGCACTCACAGAGTTTTTCACTGAGGACACGGCAGGCTAACAGATACCGCTGTGACTGTTCAAACATTTTGAGAAATGCGAGATGCCAAGCATTTACCTTAAATCTGTTGACCAAGAGATTTTATAACACCAAGGGTTAATAGATAAATGTGGCTGTACCATGGATGTGGAATTATTCCATATCACTGGTTGTATGGCCCAGATGGTTATCTCATTGTATTATGGATATGAGATCATTCCTGTATTACTGCTTGCATGGTCAAGAGAGTTATGCCATTATATATATAGAGTCTGGTGATAAATGCTTAATTTGGCACTGTCCAACAAGTCACAACTTTTCAGGCAATACAAAAACATGTAGGCATTTGACTGAATGTTGAAAAAATGAGAAATTTGAATACAGTGAAACCTCATCATAACAACAATCAGATAGCCGACATAGTCACTTACAATTCTGTAATGACACAAATCTTGAGGGACTGAAGTCGAATTCTTCTGATTCAATCATTTATCTGGCACATTCGGGTATCTGACACATTTTTGGGGAGCAGATGGGGGTCATAATAATAAATTTTGCTGTATTCAATTGTTTTTTGAATTGCAGCTGGACATAAAGGTATCTGCATCATTGGCGTGAGATGGGTTAATCAAATATACACTAGTTAGCATTAAGTATGTGATCCATGAAGGGCTAAAAATTAACAGTGCAGTGTGAATAAAAGCTAGCTTGAATATGTACCTCCTTCTTGGGTATATATGTTATTAAGGCTTGTTGGAGTTCAAAACTACTTGTATACAGCACTAACTCTCATTTGATGGTTCCTGCCACGCACATAGCAGCTGAGCCAAGAGCCAGGGTTACATCATATGTGTAGAGGATAGTTAAAAAAAACAATTTAACTTGAACTAACTTGTCAGCCTAGCATATTATATATCAGAAACTGCCCTCTAATGTACAAACCTTGTATGCACCTGTGGTGGTAGTTTCAGCAATGGACACCAGTAAATGTTGTCTGAAAGTTAAGCAATCAAAAATAAGGGAAACAACTGCCTCCAAAGCAGACAAAGCTTCATATTATCTCTACAACAAAAGTGGAGATAAGAAAGCATGGGCATCGGTCTGTTTGGCAGGCAACCATAAATGTGCATGATCACAGAAGCTAACAATAGAACACATGTTGCTGCACAACACTTGATGTGGTGTCTGTTTTGTGTTACTCGTTTATGTCTATTTAACACTTGGAGTGCTTAGGACACTTTCAAATGTGAGACTCAAGTGAAAATTTATTTTTAATACATGTATTATAAAACTGATTTTACATGAATAATGGTAGCAATTTGATATCTCCATTATTTCAGTATTTTCTGAGTCAGAAAGTCAGGAGAGGACACATTAAGGGACAGGAGTACTTCAAAGGGATACTACTGAATGCCAGTTTTTAGCTCAGCTGACTTGTCAGTCAGCTGAGATTATGCTACGACTTGCCTTCCATCGTCCACAATTCACATTTTCGACTTCTCCAAAACCATCAACCAGATTCACTCAAACTTGGTGGGGATGTGCCTTGGGTGGGCCTTAACAAAGTTTGTTCAAATGGTCACGCTGCAGTGATTTTTGGAGTTTTCATGTTTTTTTCTTTTGTTCCTTTTTGGGGCAGATCTAAAAATATCTTCTCCGAATATGCTGACCCAATTGCTTTGATATTGCACAGGGACTCCTGGTTCTGAATTTGTTCACCAGGTGGCTCTGCAATTTTTTTTTTCAAATTTTTTACAATTTTTGAAATGTTTTGCTATTTTTGACTTTTCCAGAACCGTCACTCAGATTGAGCTGAAACTTGGTGAATATGTTCCTTGTGGAAGGATTAAACAAAGTTGTTCACTAGGTGGCACTGTTGTGGATCCCTGATTTTTAACGATTTTTTCAATTCGGGTCATCAGTCAATGCAGCATTCCTATTAATTACTATGCAAGTCAATGGGCATTCTAATGCTAATTCATATTTTTTACTTCTCCAAAACCGTCATCCAGGTTGACTTCAAACTTAATGGCAATGTACTAAGGGTGGGTTTCTATCAGGTTTGTACAAATGGTCAGGCTCCAGTGATTTTTGGATTCTTAATGAATTTTTTGTAATTTTTTGGACAAATCTTACAAAATCTTTTTTTCTCCACAACCACTCACCCAATTGCTTTGATGTTACATAAGAACACTCCTTGGGACTCTTATTTTTGAATTTGTTCACCAGTTGGTGCTGCAATTTTTTTCATTTTTTCTATGAATTTTTGGGCCTTTTCGTTACTTGTCACTTCTTCTCCACAACAGTATCTCTGATTAAGTTGAATCTTTGTGGATATGTCCCTTGTGAAAGGGTCAAGCAAAGATGTTCACTAGATACTATTGCTGTGGATTCCTGATTTTTAACAATTTTTATTTCAATTCGCGTACTTACCGGTAAATGCACCTTTTCTATTGCTTACCATGCAAGTGAAGGGGCATTCTAATGGTAATTCACATTTTGGACTTCTCTGAAGAAACTGAGTCTGATTTACTTCAAACTTGGTGGCAATGTACCTTGGGTGGGTCTATACCAAGTTTATTAAAATGGTCACACTACAGTGATTTTTGGATTTTTTATGAATATTTTTCAAAAACCTTTAAAACATGTAACTAAGAAAGTTTAACATGGGAATTTTTTGTTATGCTTTGTGCCAGACTTGGTAGGGATGTACCTTTTATAAGTGGCTAATTAATTTATGCAAATGGTCATGCTCCAGTGATGTTTGGACCTTGACCTCATCGCCAGGGTCACAGGACGACACGAAATTTACTGTTTACTTGATAATTTGAGATCTGTTTTTGAGGTAGGACCTTGATGTTGCACATGTTAAGGTCATGCTTAGACAGTACATGAGTGACCTTGACCTCCTTTCTGGGGTCACAGTGCAACATACATAAATTTTACTCTTCACTATAACTTGAGAACTGCTTGAAGTGGGGCCTTGATGTTGCACATGTTAGTGTTCTTCTAAGAAGGTCAGACTTACTCAGTCATGGGTGACCTTGATCGTAACCCAAGTTCACAGAGCTGCAAGTGTGATGAATGTCTCAGTCAGCTGAGCATGGGCTGTTCACACAGCCCTCTTGTTTATTTGTTGTGCAAATAGATTAGGAAATGTGATTGTAATTAAACGCAACTGGCCTCCTTGCAATAAATCCCTGTGTCAGAGGTGCAAGATATGTTGGGACAATATATTAATGTAACAACTTCTTTGAAAGGTGCTGAAACAATTCATGCCACTTTGTTTCAAAATGCATCCAGTCTAAAAAAAAAAAAAAATCTTGTTATGCAGCACGTGGCTGAGTGATATCAAAAACAAGTAAATGCATTACACACTTACATATCCATAATGTTTGCATTCATTGTATATGTTGTGCTTATTTAACAAAAACTTTGTGTTAGTTTAAAATACATTTGTCTGCAGAAAATTTATCACATTTCCTATCATGATGTTACCCCTTTACCAAGAATTGACCAATAGGAATGCAGAATGAAAGGTCATGTATGACCTCTGGAAGAGTCTTAAGACCTGCCCAGTCCCTGGAGGTCACTGGCAGACAGCACTGTCTCCTGCCCAGTGATTCATCTAAAAAGAAAAGAAATTAACACCTTCAACTCAGGGTACAGGCACAAATACCTTTCTGGCAGTATTAATCCCTTAAACAACAAAAAATGCTGTTATGTGACTGTTGTTTGTCAAAACTGAAGCCTTTTTTTTTTTTTTTGAAGCTCTGCTGACCCAAGGTCCCCGAGCTTATATGTTCACTCATGTCTGTCCATCCATCTGTCTGTAAACTTTTGCTTGTGAACATGATACAGTCAAGTTTTCAAGTCATCCCATATAACTTTCAGGACATATCGAGTGTATGAAATTTTGGGTTAAATTTGATATTGGTGTGAGCTAAAGCATAATGTAATATATGGGTAAAAATGCGAATATCTTGTGACCACTTTAGCATCCTTAATTTTTGATAGGTCTTCATGAAATTTTGTG
Organism: Hermodice carunculata; assembly: GCA_964020975.1. Lineage (NCBI taxonomy): Eukaryota > Metazoa > Annelida > Polychaeta > Eunicida > Amphinomidae > Hermodice > Hermodice carunculata. Next base: position 64,645,930 of record OZ026619.1, read on the forward strand.
AGATTGTGAAGGGGGTCAAAATCTCGTTTGTTCATGACACTAGTGGTGCCACCTATAAACTGATGGAAATTAATTTGAGTTTAAGTGTCGTAGATATAAATTCCGAGAAAATAATTGAGTCAGACAAAGTGGTCATATGGCTGAATTTATATTTCCAATGCTAATTTTATATATCAGTGACCTTGACCTATTTCGCTTAAGTCACCTGACCTGTAAAATTGAAACAGATTATTTTGTATGGCAGACTGTAGCTTGGCAGAGAATTGAGCCTCCAGTTCAAAACAGTGCTCAAGTACATTGTGCATAAAACTCTACTTGGGGACCTACTCTTTGGATCACCATGACCCAAATTTGATGGAATGTGGCACGTCAGAGTGTATTGTTTTTCTTCAATAACTTGGAAGTTATTATTATTTTTGACCAAACAGACCCTGTATGGATGGCTAAATGCAGGGTGCCCACTTTGAATGATTATCTTTTTTAATCAGAATTGAAGGTGAAGGTCACATGGGCAGTTGGAACAATAAACACATTAGTTTTGCCAACTTTTTCTTGTTTTGTTTCCAGTCTTTATATTATTGTAATACATTACAAATCAGCAGAGCACTAGGCCCATGGGCCTCTTGTTTTTGTTTTGTTTTGTTTTTCTTTTTAAAATTGCTTGCTACAACTGGCTTTGCAATAGAAATAATAGATATCACCAACTATTCTCAGGCACTTTGCAGCTCTCTTGTTCTGTTCACCAAGTTAAAAGCAAGTCTGCAAAGAATCGTCTAAGGCAACAATATTCTAAACAAATTTGCATAGTACTCTGTTTTAGCTGTATGCTTCCCACATCGAGCATGTTAACTTTGTTGTATTATTAACATGACAGGGCTTCCTATGTCACTCACCAATGTAGCCAAATGCTATAATACAACTTTGGCTATCATTGTTTACGATTGTTGTATTATTAACATGACAGGGCTTCCTGTGTCACTCACCAATGTAGCCAAATGCTATAATACAACTTTGGCTGTCATTGTTTATGATTGGCTAATGGTTAATAAGCAGGAGTGTACCAAAAATTGTTTTCTGTACACAAATTTGGCTACAAAATTTGAATTTCCAGAGGAAGCCCTGGGTGGGTAATGTTTATGCAACAATTTCAGATATTGAAATTATTTCGGACACATTTAGTTTTTCTAAAATGACCCCAAAATATACATCAGGCAGTGATAAAGTAGAAATTATTATAAGCATGTCATAGATTTTCAAAATTTGGCCCGTTATTTTCAGCAAGTCAAAAATGTCTTTGATGTCCTAATTCATCTTTAAAAACCTGTGTCTCAAACAGAGCAGTAAAAGTGAAAGTAAAAAAAAAAAAAAGAGCAAGAGAATTGTGACAGTCCTGCACTCAGCAGACCTTGGCTGCACAGACTAAGTGGTCCTGTGACTTTCAGAATGATACCATGGTCCTGTTTCAAACTATTGTGACTGTTTGCAGTTTATCAGTCTTCATTCATACAGTTCTAGAGTCATTTTTCAATGATAAATGGCAGTATCAGCTATATTACCATGATGAAAGCAAACATGTCAGTTTCACTTTCAATGTCACTCCGTCAAAATTAAGGTGGTGGGAAGGATAGCGCTTTGAAATAGAATGGCTTTCAAAAACACACCCATTTTTTTTTCATGGAATAAAATATGTTGAAACCAAAACACCACCAAAATGATGTTAATATTCCTAACAAGTGAGAAAGATATACACATTATACTGCATTATAAGCGGAGAGTCCATCTCAGCCTTACTGTGTGAATAATGATTGTACAATCAAGAGCTAACAGAAGGAAACGCCAAATGTACACTTGCAGTTATTTCCCGGAAATGAGTGGGACAAGGATGATTTTTGTGGTACATGTACATGTATTTTAATCTGGAACCTAAATACTACAAAAGTGTATCAGCAATTCTTTGTTTAGGGATTATTTCTCTTGCAAATTGGTTAACAAAGCCACTGAAAGGCCAGATCTCTCAGTGCCTTTGCCATCCCATTTTTATACAGTTACCAAAAGTGGGTGGGAACTGTCAAACATGGTGTGCAAGCCAGTTTTATTAATACTTTATATTCTTGCAAAGCTTGGAACACAACACCCATGCACTGCTGTAAAGTACAAAATATGAGTTCCAGATGAATTTTGAAACATGTGAAAAAGTTGGCCTGAACTGTGCAGTGAATTGGCATCAGTCTGTATCATACACAAAACTACACAATTAGGAGTACATGTATAGATAATTTTTTTTTTTTTTTGTTCAAAATTGTCCCTTACAGTACTGCAACATTTTGATGATATGCAATTAAGTACAGCTGAAGCACTTTACTTACCGGGGAAAAAATATATTTTTTCCCCGGTATCTATAAAATATTCTTCAAGCATGATGTCATTTTTCTAAATGGCATTCAGTATTGCATGCCCATACACTTTAGCCACCAAAAAAAAAAAAAAAATTAAGTAAACAGATTTAACTTTAGCTTTTTATACCATTGTAGAATCACTAAATGTTTTACCCAGCTAAGAATGGACTCTACAAAAGTGGGATACCTCTTGCACTTCTATATTTATGTTTGTAACTGAACTTGGCAAGCCAAGGGTTATGATGTACAACCACAAGTACAAGAATGAACCATAAAACCTGTTTTTGGGACACCCCTGTAATATGGGCAGTATCATCTAGAACTGTGACTTTGATTGTATCAAACCTGTCTGATATGGACATCTGTGTCCATTCTAGAGCTGTGCATCACACTTTTGGTCCAAGGCAAGAGCATGACTTTATAAAACAAAAAACATTGTACAGAAGTAAAAATTTGAGCAGTTTTATTGCATAGTACATGCATAGTGAAATGTCCAATGTCACATGATCAAGAAATGTACATATTGAGCATCATGCATAGAACATTTGCAAAAATGATCCAGAACAGGCAGCACAATAAACTGATGTACAATCTGCCGATCCATGAAGTCTACTTTCAATCACTTTTACACTACCTCACTACTTTGTATTAGCACTAGCATTTAAAAGGAAACATTATAGGAGATGTACTGCTTGCAAGGACACACAAGACCATAAATATTTAAGAGTGGCCTTTAAAAAATGTTCTTTCCCTGTTCCAACATTAACATCATCCTATGACAGAAATAGAACATTTAGTATGTATAATTGGTAGTATTGAGTCTGGAAATTGGTGTGCTGGGATAATGTGAAATTTGTTGCCTGAAATATACACCTGATGCAAAATTTGAACAAACCTCAAGGCATGGTAAAAAACATCATCTTCCAATATGTGAATTGTCTGTTTACTTCTATGGCAATTAAATAATCCAGCAGGAAAATATTGATTGTTAAAGGAAACTGTCATGTCAGCTTGACTTAAGAGATACGCATTTTCATGAAAATGAAGAAAAGGTTTTTAATATTGCACTACCTGTCATAATGTTAACAATCGTGTCAATTTTACTGTGGAAAACTTCATTAAGAATTAAACCTTGTCTATTTACACTCCATGATTAAAAAAAAAAAAAGAAGGAACAGAAAAGGGCAACCACACTTCAAGCCTTATGTAAAAGAAATTAAACAACTTGACCTACATACACACCAGCACCAACCAGAAACTAATGAACACCTGTGTCCTGCATGTTAGTCTTTTCACAGGAGTCAAAAACAAAACATCAAGCAGTTCAGGTGACCTTGATCTATGGCTGAGCTTCTAATCCTCATTTATAAAATGCGGTTCCACTGATCCATTCTGGACTCTGCATTCACAGAAGCGTCCAATATGTTATCATTTTTAATTGGTCCATTATTTATAAGCAGAATACAATCCTATCAGAAAACTACAGTAATTGTTGCAAATACACCCTGGTCCTCTAAGATTGTGAGACTTGTGCAGATGTTAATGTTCATGTATGTCACTTTGTTGTATAGTATGTTTCTCTGCAATAATGCTCTCTTTGTGAAACAAAGCTGTTGTATACAAATAACAAGAGGCTGAAAGTGCTCTATCATTTACTTATTAAACCTATGTATGTTTGCCATTGCACACCAATTTGTCAGGTTTTGTTTCTTCTGTTTGTGAAATAAATGCATGTGTTATAGTGGTAGGTGTACAAAGCATGACACATGAGACCTCTGCAAGCAAATTGTGAAATCACTGATACCTCTTGTCCCTTGTTAAAAGGAGTAACTTTTCTCTAATTACGATGAAGGAACTGCTCATGTTGTGTAAAGGTGATAAAATGGCATTTTGAAAACCCTAACATGTAACAATATAAAACAGTACCTATGGCATGTATCCAGAGGTAAAAGACAGGCGGTGTATTGCTCAAATGACCACACGTCCTTCTTTCAGACATAGTCTTTGTTTTCTACATCAGTACAACTACTCTACCAGTTTCATTTTTTAACCGGTTTTCTTTTCTTCAATTTTTCATTTTTTTTTTTTTTTTTTTCCATTTTTACAACTGTCATAATAAAACTTGTTTTTGTCCTTATTTCACAAGGTAATATGATATTCTCCGATCACGGTTACCATTTACCAAGGTAGACTAGAAGCTGTAGTTAATACTTGACTTGGCACCCTCGATGGGAAATGGTAGTTCAGCTTTATCAGTGTATCCTATTACCTAAAAGTAAACAAGAAATAGGATTATTTAGCTTCTTTGCACAGACTTCAGCTGTGATGAATACTTTAATGCATGCTTTATGCAGCAGGGCTGACAGCTTCCTGTCTTCCCTGTTCCATGCCCATAAAATGCAGGTAAAAAGTTAAGTCCCACTCAACACTCAAATGTGAAGGCATTAACCAAAAGCCCATGTGTGTGTGTGGTGTGCTACTGAATAATTTTAACATGCAAGGCTCAAAACTGTGCGTCTAATGGCACTGTAACTTTCTCATTGAGTTTCATACAAAACTGGTGTGCTGAAGTCTAAGTATACATGTAAATTTATGTGCCAGATGCTGTTTGCACCCAAGCAGTCCGACTGAATCCCACTGAAGACAGAACTTCTTTCAGGGAGACCTTACATTTTCTTGTCAAAATTTTCTCATCATAGATAACTCGTTTCAGTGTTAAACAGAGACTTGGGTGTGTCCAAACTGAACAACAGATATTGGTAGTGTATGATTGAAAAACTTTGGTTTGTTTTGCTTCTTTTATTGACAAAATTCAAAATACAAAACACACACACACACAAATTATGAAGACAGGCATCAAACCCCCATACTTTGTTTTGTCCTGGGATTCAAATTTGGGCATACTTTAAGAGTAACTACAGTTCCAAACATTGGCAAACTGATGTGAGAAGTAAACAGTTACATGGATTAAACAAGCATCTAAAACATCCTTGTTTATTCATGGGGTGCCATAATATTATTTTACTATGAGCAATGTATCAAATTCACTTTTGGTGGGGAGGGAGGCATTTTGATTAAAGGCACCAGTAATGCCCATTTTGTCATGTAAACTTCCTTAAATAAATAAGTATATATATATAAAGCGTCGCCATACAAACCTTCTCTGAGAGGGGATGCAGGAGGCGTGTTCTCTTTCTGTTGGCTGAAGCTCTTGAGTTCACGAAGGGGTGATGGGGGTGCACTGTTTTCCTTTCCTTTGACATGGTGGAATGCCTTTGCAGGATCAAACCTTTTTTTGCCCTCAAGGTGTCTCACACTGTCTTCTAGCTTTGTCATCTTTTGTTTCTGTCTTGATGTCACTTCACGCAGCCTTGTCACTTCCTGCATTGCAAACCAATGGTGTCATTGCTCACACATACATGCTTGAGAGAAGGCCATTTTTTGCATATTCCTCCTATATACATGCTCAATAAGGGCATTATTACATTCCTCACACATGTACTCGGGAGAGGGTCATTATTTGTCCTACATTCCTCAAACATACATGCTTAGGAAAGACATTAATTGTCCTACATTTATCATACATAGTGGCATTACAAAGTGGGGTGCACGGTTGGCTGAGCGGTAAGACGCTCGCCTTTCACCTCTGCGACCCGGGTTCGATTCTCGTCCTGGGCAGCATGTGGAAAAAGTTCCTACCACTTTAACCGTGCACGGTGGTTTTCTCCGAGTTCTTCGGTTTCCTCCACTAGGTAAGGTAGGAAGTATACGCCAACATCTGTGCCATGGAGAGTGACTCGATAAGTCAATGCTTGACTTCTTTCACAATCCATGTAAAACAAATGTGTCTATACTTTTTTTTTTTAATTATTTCCTTCTGGAAAAATATCTGCTTATATGTACATTTTTTTTTTAAAATAAAAAACTGACAGCTAAGAAATTTTCTTCATAACCCATTCTGGCGAGAAACATGCTTCTCTGATCCCTATAGTTCCCTGTAGGTACCCTGTGGATCATTAATGACAACAAAGGTTCACTTTTCCTGACAGCCTATGAGCCATTCATTGCCTCTGGCACTATACCACCACAGATGCAATGGGGTGCTGAAAATGTACTTACATTTTTTAATGAGTTGTTTTCCTCTTTCAGCTTGAGGATGTGGTGGATTTTCTGCTTCTGGTTTTGATGGCCTAGCAATTTGGCATAATCTCTGCTCAGCTTTTCCACCTCCTTTTGAGCATTCTGGCTCCTGCCCAGCAAGGCCTGTCGCTCAGCCTCAAAGGCATCCAGCTGTTCCTGCAAGTGTTCATCCCCTGGATTAGTTAATCCGTCTAACAAAGACTTTTTATTTCACAACCTGTGACACATATGCAGAGTATATTTACCACACTTAGTTTAGGGATTATTTTTATTTTTCATTTTAGCAAAGTTGACAACAGCCTGATCAAAATCAGGATCAGCTTTTCATGACCACTACATGTGGGAACACTCTACCTTTACTTCAACTGAAAAACATAATTTGCAAAAATTGAGGCACAATACAATCTTTAAAATATGCCCCAGCTCTCAGGAACCAGCAAATCACAATGGGTTTCAGAAAAGCTGTAAACTTTAAAGATACTCTAGTCACATCAGGACTAAGAATCCACCAGCACGAACTGTCTGAAACAGCAGAAGCCACACACAAGAATCCCTGTGACAAAAATAACTGCAAATTGGGTGAGAAGATGGATATTACACTTATATTAATGGCTTGTCTACTGATCCCCCACTTGAAAGCTATGGAACCATTTGGTTTAAATTAAAATGTCATGGGAGAGTCTTCCACTCAGTTGTTACTTTCCAATGCTTACGCTCCTGGGACAGTGTTTGTTACTAACAGAGGCAAAGGATAAGAACAAACTCTGTTCAAATGGATTTGGCAAATCAATACAAACTACAGGTATATCAGTTCAGAGGACATTTACTCCAAAATTTTTAATGAATTTTTGTAAACAGTTCATAAAGTACACATATTATGAACCAATTCACAGTGGTCCTCATGTATATAATCTGATTCAGAACTACACGTACCACATGCACATCAGTCCCGGGATGCCCTTGCTTTCCCCAGCAACCAATTTGCTTACATTGATAACTCTGGATTTTCACGTGAATCCACACATGGACAGTCCAACATGTCAAAACTGGCAGTTGGCCAATTTACCTGAACAGAAGTCTCTTGCGTCAGTTTTCTGATGCAACATGTTACTGAGTGATGCTGTTACCATATCATATATAAAGGGTATGTCTGGTCTGTTACAGATCAGCCTCTGATAAGACATGTTATGGTTGAAACTGGTCTGGCATTGTATTTGGTCCATGTGAAAAAAATCCTAAGCACCCTTGCTTGCCACCACACTTGCCAGTGTATTTGTGTAGTTTAAGCTATTTTAACATTTCAACCAAAAACAACAGAAGTCATCACTTCACAAACTCCTATGTGAGAGACAGGTGTTTGCCACACCAAAAACTACCAATAAGCATTTCTTTCAACATCATCAAAAAAAAAAAAAAAAATGTAGAGGGCATGCACTGGGCTTGGGAGTTCAAGACCCGTATGCTGTTTCCAACAATAATATTGTAAATTCTACCTTGGCAGACCTTCATCGACAACTAGATCAGTCTAGGTCTGAATTCTCAACAGTAGTAACATTACAGGTCAGAAAATAAATGTAATTTTACTTATTTACTTTTAAAAGATGCTGGGCAGGGATAATATACACTCTGCTGGCTGTTCACGGAAGGACAGTCAGAACACTCTTACCTGAAATGGTTTCACCTTTGTCCATAGTGCATCATACATGGATTTCCACCTGTAACAACAATTTCACATTATCTCAACAAATCACAGCTGGAGTGTGATAGATAACCCTCCACAAATTATCTATGTAAGAAGTCCCTGACTTGTATTCCATGATGCGGAAAATTAGATTTCTTTTTTAACCGCCATCCCATATTTTTCTTTTGTTTTCTTACTACAAGTAGCAAAGTAAAGATTCTCATATTAACCCCTCCCTCAGGATGACTCTCGTGATTCACCCTTCCCCTCAGATTATTATCAGTTTGTTGTCACAAATTGGCCACTGCTCGACTGCACCAACAAAAGCTGTCCATATAAAACAGGCCATCTTCACAGACTTCATTTGTAATTCTTACCAGTTTCTCATTAAAATTGAACAAAACAAAAACACTGAAACAGATGATATTCAACCCCTCTGTTTTTGTTTTTTGTTTTTGTTTGTTTTCTTTTTTTTTTGGGGGGGGGTGTCTTTGAATGCACAGTGTTGTGATGCAATAACAAAAGCATAACATACTTTTCCATTTCCTTCTGCAGCTCTTCTTGTTTCTGTCCATCCTCCCTCTGTTCCAGCTGCTGTTGGAGAGATGCAGTGTGGCGTTCCAGTTCCTCTACCATCTTCTGGTATTGTATTTTATGCTGTGCCATCTTTTCTTCAGCTTGATCTAAATGTGCTGCACTTGTGTCTTTGTACCTGCATAAGTACAAGTATGAAGCGTATTGAGAGCAGTGGAGTTGACACATAATTAATGCCCATTATAGGTGTTATAAGATGAGTGGTGAAATGGTCCATGCCATAGCCCGGCCAGTAAACCCTTGTCCTCCTGTTCTTGTTTTTTTTTTACCCCCACCCCCATTTGAACCTTTATTGGCTAAAAGGATGTACCATGAGGCAAATAATGTGTAATTCATGTTTTCAGCTTGGAAATATGGATTTGTCAGCAACTTGTATCGATTTATCTATTAAACTGTTACACACAGATCAAAAACTACTTGCTTCTTAAAATGTATTTCATATTTTTTTTTATTCAAATTCTATTATAATGAATCATACACCAAAATGACAGCAAGTGGACAAGTCTCTGTACATAGTCCTATACATGTACAATGTCAGAGATGAACCTGGCCAGTGCATGAATCTAGGCAGGGTTCACTTGTGTAACCACTCCTCTTGTAAAAAAAACAGACTAATTTTGAAAAAAATCCAAGCAAATTTTTTTTTTTCAATCAAAACAAAACTCCACAATTTCCAGGAAAAAGCTTATCTCTGCCATATACAATATACATGTAATTATTACAAGCACTGCTTTTTTCAGCAAGAATGAGTTTTTATATTTTATCTTACAAAAGGTCCTAAATAAATCAGAACACCAACTCTGTTTACATCTATAAGGCCCCTAAACTAGATGAAATTTTAGCATATGGCCAAACAAAACCATGCACATTTTTTATATACTAATGCCTCCCATTTACAGCTCCCCCCCCCCTTTTTTTGTTGCATTGTTAAAAAAATAATGCATTTAAAAGTAAAGCCTCTCCTCAACACTTTTCATTGGCAAAAGAGTTAAAAAAACAAACAAACAAAAAATTATATCTTTTGGTACTGCAAAATGTAATTTTGGGGGTTTTTTGGCTGATTTTCTGTGAAGAATTTGATAAAAATCAAATATAAAATAAAAAGCCTGTCTGACCTCAAAAGAAATTAAAAACACAAAAAACAAAAACCCCGACTCATCATCATTTTACCTGAATTATAGACATTAACAAGCATTCTCAATAAGTTCAATTCCACATACATGTACTTATAAGTGAACCAACAATAAGATAAACTGATCAAATGCTAAAACAAAATTGTAAGTAAAAAGCAACTTGAACAGTGAGTGTTCTTTTGACACATGATAGTATAAGGTGTCAACATGAAGTACATGCTTGAAATGTTAGTTGACAAATTTGACTTTTATGCCAATCTGTTCCATGACCCAGAAATTATTTTCAAACCAAATTCTAGTTTTCACAATGTAAATGCATAAAATGAGCCACATGTAAATGTCATCTATAGCAGGCATGTCATTAAGACATTCCAAAATAACTAGATAAACCAACGGTTAATACCTGCTAACAGCTTGGAAAATATCAAGATATCAACTCTGTATCCATCATAACTTTTTCTTTATCATGTTTTTGAAGGCAAAATACACAAGTGAGCATTCATTCCATGCAAAATGAATGACCTGCTCGTAATACACTTCTAAGCTGATTTTCCTGACTACGCTAGTCAGTCAATGTCAAATTACAGGGATGCTCAAAAATATGTAGAATCCTTGAAATCCCCTGCCCATTTGTAGACTTATTCCTTCAGAAACATCTGATTATGGAACTTTGTCCAGATGGTTTCTGGCCATTTGTTTGACTGAAAAGTTGTGAATGAAGTTCACATTGGATGAAGGGCCCTGAAAAATTTAACGCCTCACATAATATCCCAATGTAAAAAAATTAGTATTTTAAGACAACATGTAAAAGCTATCAAAACAATGATTTTGACCATAAAGAGAAAATCCCCATGATAGGGGAAAAATTCACATCCCTGATAAGCCAAAACATCTGGAAAATTTTCCTTGCACACAGCAAAATTATTTTGCCATGTATGAGCAGAAATTCTGCAGACTGAAGGACAGGGGTTAGTATATAACATAACTGAACAGAAGAGTGTGACTTGGGCTGACCTGCCTGGCAAGGATGTCATGTTTGAAGCACTGAGAGTCGCGTGGATACTTTTAGCTGCGCAACAAGCGCAGCAGGCAACCAACAGCCACCACAAGTAACGTAGTTCCTGCCACAGCACTCATCCTTACTGCTCTGCTCAACAACCACGACACCTTGGTAAACATTGGCAACTGACACATGGGGCTTTTCAGTTTTCATCTTGTTAAAACTCAGGGAAATGCTCGATGATAATCCACTAATATGCTACTTTAGTTGATTACTGAGTTAATACAGTTACCTCAAATCGAGCCTGCAGGGTCAAGGTACCAGGCAAAATCACAGTATAGTGGTGGTGGTGGTGGTGGTGGGGAGGGGGGGGGGGTATGAGGGTCTTTTTATGCATGTACAGCAAAATTGGCCATAATTCAAATATACAAAAGTGCATCAGTCAACTGAGTCCCTGTCGAAACATTGCTGTGTAATCCCCCATCACCATACACCATCAACATGGCCATCACAGCAGCCAAGGTATCACTATTGGACGACATTATTACAACTATCGCAAAATGACACATCACATTACATGTACACCCTTCAAACTGGAGAGACCCAAACTGCTACACAACACTTGGACATTGAATATCATGCCTTTAAACAAAATGCTGATATTCATTAAGGAATTATATCACACAGTTTACAGAATAAGCTGTACGTGCCAGGACCTGGGTTTCCAGCAGAGTAAGGTACCAGTAAGTAAGGAACATAATTTATAAGTGTAGCACATGTCAGCAAAGTTGCAGGTAACAGTTTTGCATGCAAGACCAGTGAGTCTTTATACATGTAGCTCTGTTGATTTAAGCTCTTGTAAAGTTCTATGCATCAAGTGCAAGATACATGCTTCATAAAGTGACCTGTGCAAGGAGTAAACAGCAGTGTATCTGTTTATTGCTCAAGTGGAACTCACTGAGCATTGTCCCATAGACACTACTTTAATTTTGTTGAAAACATTCCGCTGGTGAAAATTGAATGGTTTGATAGCTGGTAGTTTGTAGGGACCTCACACAAACAGAGCCTATTTATAAAGGTAAATGATACATACATTGATGCTCATTATTCTTGTTACAAGAGTCTATTTTTTTCCTACCTTTTATAAAACTTCATTTTTGTCACAAAACAGTCATCTCTGATGATGGGGATTATATTCCAATTAGATTCTCAAAAATTTGAGTAATATTCACGCCTGACTGGCAACATTTATAAAAATGAACTTCATTCCAATTATTAATTCTTGGCTGATTTGAGAGAAACAGCATATGGCAGAATCAAATATTAAGACAGAATGGGGTTTAACTACTCCTGGGGCTGAGATGAACATCCAACCATCCCCAGAAGTAGTTTAACCTCATAAATTTGACCAACAGCAGTCACTCAATTTTGATAAGTGTTGAATATTACACCTCAAGATTTCTCAGAAAGCAAAAAAGAAAAAAAATTAAATAAATAAAATAAAATTTAAAAAAAAATTTCATAAAATATGTAAATAATTACATGATCTGAAGCTATCTATCAACTTCACTTACCCTGACAAGGCCCCACCACCAGCAACCATGCAGCACAAGACTATACTGTACCTACACTCACCTATCAAGAGCTGCGGCATAGCCCATCCTTCTGCTCAGTTTCAAAAGGACAGGCTGCTCCCGCTTTATGAAACTAAAACACAAATAATACACCTACTTTGTAGTCAGGCAACAAAAAATAAGACTAATCTAGCTGGCAGACCCTTACAGTCTCTTATCAATACCACTCACATACCGAGTAATCAAAACTGTTTTCTCACAAACACAACACAAATAATACTAAAATCCCAATGAAATGAAATCAAAATCTTGAATATTGTTCTGTCCTTGCACAGTATCACTTTATGAATCAGGTGGTGGAAAACAGAAAATATATCTTCTTTGATGGGGTATCCTCATTCCCATCGCCAATCCTTTTCATTAATTTGTTAAGTGATTATAAATATTTGGGATTGATACAAATGTAGTTCCAGCCACAATGTGTACTTTTAAACTGGTTAATGCAAAAACCTAGCAGTGTTTGTGCCTGGTCAAACTATACATGTACATGTTGAACCCTTGCTGTACTTTTTATCTTGACTGTCAAGTGGTTCATTTTGAACTTAACAATTAAAAATAACGGTCAGGAGTACCCCAAGACCCACTCAGCCAGGGTGAAAATATTACCCCTCGTGACCATGAGAATAGGTCAGGGTCACTGAATATTGAACTCAGTCAAACTTCCAATGAGACTTCAACAATACAAGTTTCATGATAGTAGCTCAATTTGTTCAAAACTAACTGCATCCAGAAGGGTGATGAAGGAACAGACAGACATGACAGTAACATAACCCTGTCAGCCAATAAGGCTGATGGGGTAAAAACCAATTCAAAAGACAAAAAAGTCTTGCAAACACTTTGTATCATCCCTACTTGTGGAAGATGTCCACACTGAACACTTACTTTTGAAATACAATAGATAGATGTTTCATCCAGTGCTACGAACTCTAATGGAATCATTGATCACATGCCCGATATTAACTAAGGTGATCTGACATCACAGAAGCTGGGAAAACTAATTTTAAAATAGAGTACATGTAACAGGAATTAAGAACCCACTAGGCAAGGTAGAGACTATTTAAAGCAGCCTTCCTTACACATTTCAGCCCCTTCTTATTATTAAATGATTCAGGTGCAGTGGTAAGCAGCATCTGATGGGCTTCCAAAAACCCAGGTCACGTGACAAATCTTTAGAGGTCGGAGTCTATAGACTCGACTGCCAACCACCCTCTCATGTTTGCATGTGCCAAACCGTAGGCTTTCATTTATTGTCAAAACTTTCTGGTCTATTTTGCTTGTCGAATTGTAGGCCTATAATGGATCCCATCTGACTTGGATTCTCATGACATATTGCCAGCCTTGGTGTGAATGCTGGAGTAGTGCTACTTTGTGACAAGAAGACTGTGACAGTCTTGGGCTCAGCTGACCTTAGATGCACAGACTGAAGTTGTTTTGTGAACTTCAGAATGAAATTTTCTCATTGCATACTATGGTCACAGGCCTTGGTCAGTGGTTCTGGCACTACCTGGCAAGTCATGCAGCAACTGCCCTTGCAACAGCTGCAGCATGACCTGCCAGGCAGTGCCAGAACCACTGACTTAAGACTATTGGCACGTCTTAAGTCAGTGGTTCCAGGACAGGTGCCAAAGAAAACATGGCAAATGCTACACAGACTTTGCAGCAAATTTGAATAATTTCAAGAGGTTTGTAGGCAACACTGAAAGAGTGTCTACTCTTTACAGTTTTGACAAAGCTCAAAGTGATTCTTTTGGATTGTGTTGTTTAACCTGAACTATTTCGACAACCTGCAAACTTAAGTTTTGGTTTGGGTTCCAGGGCTGCCCAAATAGTTCAGACTCTGCAACGCAAACCTCCAAGAATTACAAGGACAGCAAAACAAGAGAAAGTCACAATACCAACAACTGCCTTTGCTTGAGTTTCCTTTAACAGCAAGAGCTCATCTAGATTGTGTGGCCAAAGACACAGCTGATGACTAAAATTTGACCAAGCTAACACTGTCATGTCTAATAAATATTACCCTACAAAACCCAAGGCAACAAAATTCAAAAGTACATGTATCACCGACACTTGTCCTACATGCACACGCAAGGGCTAGTCAGTTTTTGGTTTCAGGATGGTCACTTTGCATTGTTAAATCATCTCAGGAAAATTGCTTTATTTTCAAAATGTCAAGCAGACTTTAGCACCCTTTAGTTTTGTATTTTGTAAGGTGATCTAGATATTCAACCTACAAAGTCAAGTGTCTGATAACATCTTCAAATTTAAAAAAACAGAAATCTGTTATTCAGACTATGAACATGTACTCTCCATGTCTGTTCAATATGTACATGTACCGCAATGCTGTGTAATGTATGCTAAGTTAGAATTGAACTCACCTGGTAAAATCTGCCTCAAGTTTCTGCAGGGCAGCTTCCCTCTCTCTGAGTCGCCTGTCGCATAAACAACAAACTAATGACTGACACATATAGGAGTCCAGGCCAATAACACTGGTAAGCATTCTTCCTGTCAGACCAATTCTCCTTATTAAACCAAATATAATTAACAAATCAAAATACTAAGAGCAGACACTTACATGTACACGCAGTTTCTCAAATTTGTGTTCCAGGTGAATATATGAATGCAAATATAGATGTATCTGTTGTCATCTGAGGCTGAACTGTGTGTATCACATAATTGTGTGAACAACTGATAAGGGCCTTGTCTGTGAAGGGCAGGATAAAAGAGCTAAGTGACCTGGTGACTTACTTGCTGAACACTTCCTTCACCTGAAACAGTTCCTCCTCTTTGACTTTAAGAATTTGCTCCAGTTTATCCACTCTCTTCTCCAAGTCTTCTTTCTCTGTCCTGTGTCTGAAGGTAAATACTCATCATGTCAATATATTTAAGTCTACCGGTGTACACATCTAGATCAACTTATGGACTAAAGCTGCATGGTCTTTTTTTCTATAAAGCTGTGTTTGTTCCAACACACAACTTCTGCCTCTTGTGTCAGTACGTCTGAATCCATTCCACACAAATAAATGGTTTTTACCTATATAGATAGCTGGACTTCAAATGCAATCATATTTGCCTGGAAGTATGCCCTCCTCCAGCTAGTGTGACCAACATACTTGACCCAGTTTTGAAGTATGACATGTCTTTGGGTCCTCATACATGCAAGTGCGATGGACATGTTCAAAGTGTTTACTTTATGCCTGTGCACTCACAGAAAAGGCATTGCTTAATCTTCCACCTTTGGCATTCACGGGAGTGCCATGGACATGTATGATTAAGTTGTTGTCCAGAAAGCTACATTAAAACACAAAATAGACTGCTGGGAGCACATAAATGCCATTCCGCCAGCCGGCAACTGGCGTGATGCAGATATTTGACCTAGTGAACTGATGACATGACTTATCCTTGGGTCAAAAACATGAGTGAAATTTTGTGAAGGCAGAAATGTTATTGCGAGGCTTGATGTGCAATAAACACATGGAAAAAGCATTATTTTTCTATGACCTCTATAATGAGATGGCAGTACAAAATACAGGAGCTTAAGTTTTGCATTGCCTGGCAAGTGGTGGTGCAGCTGTCCTCGCAAGTGGCAACAGCAACAACTTGCCTGGCAATGCAAAACATACTGCTGAAATCATCGACAACCAGTGTATGCAATGAGTATTTAATACGCATGATTCACATATAATTTGTGCCAAAGGTTGATGGTTCAAGACCTGGCCGTTCCATGGTCACAAAACATATATTTACAGGTGACTGAAACTGCATGAACTGTCTCAACAGCAACTTTCACCTTTACATATGTGGGTTATACATGTGAAGTTCCAAAAATAACAAAAATTGGAGCCAACTCAAAAAAAAAATTGTAAGCTGCAACTGTCCAAACCATAGAAGCCAGCATGGCAGCTTGTGACAACCAAACTTTAAACATGAATACCACTTCTACATGTCGAATGGATACTCTATGTGTACTTTAAATGATTTAATGGTAACTTAAAGGCAACAAATAAAATAATCATGTGAAATAAGTGCTGCAGCGAAAATGATTCATGAGGTTTGTGAAATAAGGGCGGGAAGCTTGACAGCTAAACTATCACTGGCCAAGTGTTATGTCATGGATTACTTGTAGACTAACTGAACCCATCCATTGAGTTTTCTGACAATTGCTGATTGGACAATTATAATGTGATATTACTTGTACTTTTTCCCTTCCCTTATTATTATTATTATTATTATTATTATTATTATTATTATTATTATTATTATTATTATTATTATTATTATTATTATTATTATTATTATTATTATTATTACCATTACCATTACCATTATCATTATTATTATTTGGTGCAAAGCCACAGTGTAAGATGACTCTGTCAAGGTGTGTCACTGACCTCTCAAGCTCTGTTTGAAACTCCTCCAGCTCTATTTCTGACTCACCGAGTCTTTTTTCAGCCAGATTGTCTAGTTCCTGGATGATATCAGTCTTTTCCTTGTCTGATACCAAAAGCCTACAAGCATATTACAACAGAAATTTAACTTCAAGCACAAGTACATGCTACTCCTAGGTTCTGTCATCTGAAAAGAAGTCATTTTTTAAGGATTTCACTGTGCATAGATTACATGATACATATGAATTTTGCCTTACACGTTTAATTGAAATGTAACTTTTGTAGCTAACCAAGCACAATGCATGTGTCACCACAACTTAGATAGATGGATGGATGGATGGATGGATGGATGGATGGATGGATGGATGGATGGATGGATGGATGGATGGATAGATAGATAGATAGATAGATAGATAGATAGATAGATAGATAGATAGATAGATAGATAGATAGATAGATAGAAAGGTAGGTAGGTAGGTAGGTAGGTAGGTAGGTAGGTAGGTAGGTAGGTAGGTAGGTAGGTAGATAGGTAGATAGATAGATAGATAGATAGATAGATAGATAGATAGATAGATAGATAGATAGATAGATAGATAGATAGATAGATAGATAGATAGATAGATAACACAAACAAACAAATATTAAAAAAAACAAAAATAATTTAATTTCCCGAATTTTAATGTTCCAGTTTACAGCACCGCCACATGTTTATGACCATGCAATATCAGCTAACGCACCTTTCTACTTGTGATCTCAACTCATCAATCTCAGCCTCAGCCTCCACGGTCTGTGTGTCGACCAGTTCATCCAGGCTTTTAATGAACTTCATTTTCTCCTCCTCCTTTTCATTAATTTCTTGGACTTGCATGTGCACATGGGACAGCTGTGTTTCCAGCTCCAGGCGTTCTGTTTGGTGTTCCTCACAGAGCTGCTTTAATGCCTCCTCCATGTTCTCGAGCTCCTCTTCTCGCTGGTTTCTCTCACTCCTTACACTCTCCAATTCAGTTTCCGTTTTGGACAACTTGGCCTTTGTAACAGTCAATTCCGTCTCAAGTTCTGCATGTCTGATCACCATTTCGTCCAATGCTGTGACACTGTCAGTCCTCTGTAGCTCTAATGCCTTCATCTGCTCATGTGCTTTAGTTATTTGTGCTTCAAGGTTTGCCTGCTCTGTGACGTTCTCTTCACAGTGCTGTTTGAGAGCCTCTTCCATGTTGGCAAGCTCTTCTTCCAGCTGTTTTTTGTCTGAGCAAACTGTTTCCAACTCCTTCTGACTGTCCATCAATTTAGCCTTAGTTGCCTCCAGGTCAGTTTCCAGTTCAGCATGTCTGGCCTCAGTGATAACAACATGGAATCGGACCTGAGAAAGTTCCTGTTCCAGGTCTGCTTTCAGAGACTCCAGTTGACTTAGCTGCTGCTGGTGTTGAGCAGTTAAGTCACACAATTCGAGTTCCTTGTCATCACGAGCCCTCTGGGCTTCCTCGGCAGCTTGCTGTACTTCTGCCAGTCTCTGCTCCCAGTCTTGGCACTGTGTCTGGGTCTCCTCATGCAACCTGCAATATGTGACGATATCGTAAGAAGACAGAAAAAGGAAAAAGAACATTGCAAGAGCTTTATGGCGTTATAACTCTTTATATTGACAGTTTGAACAAAAGTACATGTATGTCTGACCAATCGAACAATAGCTGTTTATAAACCCCACCTAAAATAAATTGTATACAGCAACACATGTACATGCAGATAACAGTAGTCAGGCAAAAAATTAAGCAACAAGTTATTCACTGTGAACTACACCCAATATACAGTGAAGATCTCATCCAATTGACTTAAATTAGGGCACCAAAATTTGTCAGTCCAATTACTAGGGCCAGGTTGCCTTAGAGCTCTGACAACCATTTTTAATAGTGAGCTTGTCCTGCAGATCACCACATTTTGCACCAAGCAGAAGTATCTTTTTATGCTGTGAAATAGATGATCATCAGCTGATCTCAGTTACAACTGAGCATTACCATTTTCTCACTCAATAACAGGAACCACCCTATGCATATAAGGGTGTCAATAAACTCGCCTCAAAACAAGACATAATTGGCTCACTCAAACAATTGAACAATTTAATTGGAGCACAATGAGCTGAGCAAATCAAATTTATTTCCGAAATTGCAGGAATAATTTGACCAGGTTGTATAAAAGACCGACAATTTTCTGTGTCCAACATTGACCAAAAACCACTACACAACAATAAGTTATTTATGGCAAGCCTTCTTGCCATTAAGTCCTATTTGGTGATATCACTAAATCATAGCGTGATATTGCTAAATCATTTGGCGATATCACTAAATAACATAATATATGTGTAATGATATCACTAACTGTATTTCCACTTACTGACCTATTTTTTTTTCGTCCAAAGTGCCTGCCCTTTTGGAAACTAAATCATTTGGCAATATCGCTAAATGTTTCTGCTTCCTGTCCTTCATTTGTTCAATATGGCTGCCGTTTTGGAAGCTAATTCATTTAGCGATATCGCTAAATAACATATACATGTACAGTGACATCGCTAAATGTTTCTGCTTCCTGTCCTACATTTGTCCAATATGGCTGTGGTTTAGGACGGAAGTGCAATGACTCCATCCTCCCAAACTGTTCTATGAAAAAAAAAATTGTCTTCTGTGGCATTGTCAATGGGTTAATTGTCACACTGTGAAGACAGTATATGCTAAAGATTAATTTTGTCATCAAACTTAAGTTAGCCCTACAGGTTCAAATGCACACTCCTTCAAACCAATCACTATATAGGCACAGTACAATTGCCAGCATGCACCGATTCAAGTATTTAGCAATATTGCTAAATACAATACATGTACATCTTATTTGGCAATATTTCTAAATCATTTCGTAATATCTCTAAATGATTTAGGGAAATCAATAAATGAGACCATTTAGCGATATTGCCAAATGATTTGGTGATATCTCTAAATGATTTAAAAAGT
Source organism: Hermodice carunculata (assembly GCA_964020975.1). Classification (NCBI taxonomy): domain Eukaryota; kingdom Metazoa; phylum Annelida; class Polychaeta; order Eunicida; family Amphinomidae; genus Hermodice; species Hermodice carunculata. The sequence continues at coordinate 64,665,883 of OZ026619.1, forward strand.
GAAATTTCCAAATAGAACCGTCAAAACAACTTGCCATAGTTATAAGATATCTGGACAAGGTTATTCCTGAAAGCTCGCACTCAGCTACTACAAATGCTCCTCATCAGCGACTGTTTTCACAATGAGCACAGAATATTTTTTTGTAAGCCCATACCTTTTTACCTCTTCTTGCAGTTTGTTCTTTATCTCTGCCTCTTGTGCCTTAGTTTCAATCAGTTCATTCAGTCTGTTTATGGTGGCATCTTTTTCTTGCTGGACACTCTCCAACTCTGACATTTGCTGCTTCAGGTGGTTTACTTCCTTCTCAAGTGCTGCCACCTGGTTGGTGGCCTGTTCATAACATAGCGACATAGATCAGTCAGGACATGTATACTGAGAACATCTTCACTTCATGGAATATGCATATGATCCCAAGTTTTTCATTCAAGGCACAACACACAGGAAACTGACATTTATCTCTCAACTGTTTAAGTGCCATGTTTTGACTGCGTCAACAGTTTTCCTTGTTACACTCTGGGTGCAATACACCCAAAGCATATCAATGAAAGCTGTTAACCTGCACTGTAAGGTAAAATTGTAAAGAATATGAATCTAGTATCAATTTATGGTGCATTGACTTTTGTGGAAAAGTTAAATGGGTCATTTCTTTGGCTCAGACATTAATCAGAAGGAACTAAGGCTATACAGCTTTACAATCCTAACCATTATATTTTATTTATTTTTTTCTCAAACAAACATTTTTCTAGCAAATTTATTATGCCCCAAGAAAAGTGTACACACTTGCAATATATCATAATCATCACATCTTTAACTTGGCACTTATGTAAATAATACACCCTGCACTGAGGCACTTGACCAGAGCAAAACAATTAAAAACAGATATGAAAATACCTGTCTTAGAATGCTTAGTATCCCAAATACACAAAAGTCACAAACACTTGAGTTATACATATTTGACACGTTTGTGCTAAACAGACAAGACTATACATGCGCCTGTTTCTGCTTAGTACAATAACTTCTATATTTGCAACAAAAAGACAGCTGTATCAAGCTGACACACTTGCAAACCTCTACATGTACATATAAGCTTTGTAGGGAATAGTATGGATGTCTCTATTTGACTCATCATCATGCATAAGTTGCCAGCAAAAACAATCCTTCCCAACATGTGAGGAAGGATTTTACAACCACAATGAAATAAAAGAGAGAATCCTAGTGGTTCTTGTTTAATTTGTGAGCCAATCAGATTACGTAAAATAGAAAGTTCTTTCCTGAGTGACATACCTTAGCAACGCAATGTTGAAAGTGAACAAAATGGAATCAAAAAGGCTGCTGGAAACACTTTAATCCAAATAGGTTTTTGACAAAGACATAGGATTTAAAGCTGTATGTGAGAAAAAATCCACATGGCCATGTCATGGGGAATGGATTTACACAGCACTCGTTTCAAACCTTTCACTACTTACCGAAAGCTCGTAGTGATAGGTTAAATTAAAACTCTTACTGTCTAAATCCATTACCCATGACATGGCCATGTGGAATGCTGTATCTGTGTGCTCTCTCCAGTTCAGTCAGCCTGTGATCATGTAAATCAAGATCTACATTGACCTCTACACTTTGCAGGTAAGGATTGACATATTCTAAACATAGCCCTCCTTCATTACAGTGTATAATCCTGTTAATGGGGGTCCATGGAGTGGACAGTGTTATGACTGCCTTATAATGTGGGGACATTTAACAGATTGCAGAAACAGGAAAATGCTTCAGTTTAAACCAAGGGACAGGTAAATATGACAATGCAAATAGCCAAGGCAGTAACAGCAAATGGATCTTGCCTCACTATGTTAATGTTTATGTTAATGACGACTCCCTCTCTCTACATAACAAGGACTGATCCCCGATCTCGGGAGCGAGAGTTTGTCTTGCGCCATTACCTGATCAATACAGGCCTGTTGTGTATCTGCCCAACAAGAATTAAACGCAATATAGCTTTGAGTTCAAGTGTCAGCTATCCTTGTGTGGTGTTGGATAGGTCTCATCAGACACTAGCAGGGATTTGAAAATGCTACCATATTTATAATGAGGGGTAACATTTGTGTGGCTATGTTGTGCACATCTATGCACATAGGCATTCTAGACTCAAAGCCAGGTTTCCATTTCCTTACCAAGCCAAGGGACCCTACATTGTACCAGACTCTACCTTACAATCAGGAGCCGTGTAAACTAAGAGGAAACACTGTACAAGCATGTATTTGCCACACTGACCTTTTCTGCACTGATCATAAGGTTTTTGTTGGTCTCATGGAGACTACAGGTCTCAGCTTGGTGGTCCTGGCATGTTTGCCATGCAGCCTTTAGGTCTCGCTCCATCTGGTCCTGTTTCAGTTGACTCTGTGTCTCCAGCAAGTCTAAAATGATATCCGATATTCATACTTGTATACATGTCCCATGAAGAGAAATATTGTGTTTTGTTTTTGTCCATCAAGTCTACAATGATATCTCTAATATTCATACTTGTATACATGTACGCCCATAAAGAGACATACTGTTGTTTTCATGATTTTTGTCTGGCAAGTCCACAATGATATCTGTAATATTCATGATTGTATACATGGACCACATGCCATGAAGAGACATTGTGTTTTCATTGCTTTTGTCCAGCCAGTCTACAATGATAGACATACAATACCACATCCCATGAAAAGATATATTGTGCTTTCAACTTTTCATAAACATGTTGCCAATACCCAAGGAACTTTCTCAACCATATATCATATTTAACCTTTCAATGCTAAACAAAACAAAAGATGTGCTGATCTGAATTATGATAATGATTTTTTATAAAAAAATTTTTTTTTCAAATCTCAGCATGTCTATATTTGAGAAGAAAGAAAGGGCTGGTTGAGGTCAACAGTTTTCCTTGGCATACACATATTCTCTTTGGGCATTTAACAAAAAAAGCTTGCCCAAGAAGTCTGTTGACTCTGTATCCAACTTACATGTAGCACAGAAAGGGGTAACAGGGGTAACAATTATTTAAAATCATCCCTTTTGAATGTACGAATCATTTCCTCCAGTTACATCGTAACAGCCATTAAAAAGCTTTTCAATTTTGATTGGCCCTGCCAAACATGGATGAGAAAGGTAACCCAATGACAGGCTTATGTAACATTAGTTTTTTTTTGTTGTAAATTGCAGAAGGGCTACCTGGAACTTGCATTTTTGGGGAGACAGGCTATTCATGTTTTATCATAACTAACATGCATGTCGTCAGTTTACCAAAGATCTGAGTGAAAAACTTTTCATCCAAATCTTTTTTTAATCTTTCTTAAATTTAATAAAATAAATCAGAACTTACGGAAATTGGCTTCAAGTATCTGATACTTTCCAGTCATGGCCTTTAGGTTGGCTTCCAATTCTTCTCCATTTCTAAAATAGATAATAATAATAATAATAATAATAATAATAATAATAATAATAATAATAATAATAATAATAATAATAATAACAATAATAATAACAATAATAACAACAACAATAATAATAATAATAATAATAATAATAATAAAAATAATAATAATAATAATAATAATAATAATAATAATAATAACAATGAATGAATATACACTATATATTTGATGCAACTGGTGGCATTCTCATACTAGATATACACAAAACATGTATCTTGATACATGTTCATGTTGGAAAAAAAAAAAAGGTATTGTAATTTAACTTTCCTGACTCTTCCAGTGACACGTACAAAGCAAACAAATATATTCTAATAGTACTTCAGAAAACACATTTCCACACAGCATTTCTGTGCAAGAACTACCAACAGAACAACCCGCTGCACTATGCCAGCAACTCTACTCTAATTTTTTTTTTTTTTTTTTGCAATTATACTATCAAGAACTGTGTCTTATTATCCTCTTGGTCCAAACACATGTATGTACTTTTTGCAAGTCACCAGTTCATTGAGTTTTGTTTATTGCCTATGTGTATAAACAAAAACAACACACATATACACACCTCGAAACCTTTTTGCAAAAAGCAAAACTAATTTCTAGCCACAATGTTGACATGACAACACAAGGGGTAAAAGTGTACTTGCTCTGTGAGTTGCTGAATGTTGATCTTAAGTGTGGCAATCTCTACTTGGGCTGGCAGCATGGCTTCCTCGGCTTGCTGCAATTGGTCAGTCAGGGCAAATATCTCCCCCTTTAGATGTCTGCAAGAGAAGTGATACACTACATGTATTCAATTCCCCTTGGGATGTGTCAATTTAACCATAAAATTTTCAATATATAATAAATGAGACAGTGTTGAAAACACACACTTGTCCAGTTGAGTTGTCTAACTATAAAATGTAGCAGCAGCTTGCTGCGCCATGACCTACATGTAGAGCTCAACATACATGCACTGTACATGCAATATGATCAGAGAGGGGTATGAACTCTTTGGTATGATGGCTATATGTACATACAGGGACAAATCTAAGCCTTCAACATTTGTAACCAAACCGGGAAATAAAACAGTAATCACTGCAGAATGCCACCTAACTCTTACATACTTTGTACTAAAAAAAAAAAAGAACCATTTGCAAATTTCTTTAGCCAGATGAATGAAACATAAGCATTTGGCTGATGGTACCAACAGTCCCTGTACATGTACCAGCATCAAGTGCATGAAATGTACCAACAAACATTACATGCAACTTTTTTCCTTCCAATGTAGATTCTCTTGTAGATTTGGTTATTTGAAAACATGTCAGATTAAAAAAGAAAAAAAAGTTTGTCTTTAATGCAATATTTTTGTTTAAGGTTACACTGTTCTCACATGTTAACTGAAGTATCCATCCAACAAATTTTGTCCTTAAGAGTCATACATGCAGTTGAATTGTCCCCAGAGCAATTAACTTATCTCCATAAGATTGTAAAGCAAGTTGGCATGAAAATGAGTGAATCGTGGAGAAGCATGTGGCAACTCCATATCACTGTCAGGAATCAATGTACAGATATATTTCACAACTCTGACTAGAAATAGGAGCATTTTTATTTAGCTCTCTATGACACACGAGCTTTACCTTATGAGCGAATCATCTTCCTGTTTTTGCAAGTTCAACAGCCTGATAGTTCTCTTTAGCTCTGCTGACTCCCGCTCTAATGCATCTCTGAAACATACAATTTATTTTATGTAGTCCATCCTTTCGGTGGTCTGTAAAAATTAATGAAATAACCCTATCAAACACTGGAAAACATGTGTGGAATAACTGAATTTGTATCACAAGCAGTTGTATGTCTGAATAATGGATCATTGGCTCAAAAGTTTTCTTATAATACTATTACAATCTGCACTGTATCTTTTGTCAACTGCTAATCAACCAGAAGCACGGGTGCTGTGTCCACAGCCTACCTACTATATCCATCAAAAAGTAAGTCGCATCCTGAGTCGACTTTTAATTTCAGCTACAGCTTGAAGTGAGTGAAAATAATATATATGCAGAACAAAGCTTAAGCTGAGCTAAACTGAACTATGACCTGATAATATATGGATATCGCTGACCCACACACTTGAACTATAACTTAGTTTTACAAAGACACGCATTTTAGCCTGGATGCATATAAGGTTTCTTAAACAGACAAAAAAAGTGCCAGGCCAAAAGCAAATAACAGATAAAATAAAACTGTTGGTCAGAAACTTGACTTCAGCTGCAGTGTCATTTCACAGTATAATATGCATTTTAGTGCTGATTTATATGTAAATGAGAATTTGTGCACAAAAATCAAAGCACAGAGAAGTTTGGGTCTGCAGATAAATAGCTGGATATATCACTGGCACCTAAATACATGATGCAAAGTCATTCAAAATTAGGGTATGACAACAGTAACTTTGGTACAGGTTTACCTGAGGTACATGTACATTCCCCCAAGGTCTGAGGTAAATTCACCCATTAAACGGTTGTGGAGGAGTCAACAATAATAAAATAACAACAAAAATAATAATAATAATTTTTAAAAAATGAATGAATGTATAAATAAATAAGTTAAGAAAAATAACACTGCAAACTTGAGATTTTTGAAAATTTAGATGCAGGATAAGACTACAAGATAAATAAATGATAAACATTGAAGATAGTTTTCATAAAACAGATCAAATTGTTATTAATGAATATTGCCCCTCAAACTCCATTCATGGGGAGTGAATAAGTAATCACGGAACGATTGATGCAGCTTTATATTAAATATCAATATGAGGTAATTATGGGTCTTGACATGTGTAACACAGACCACACTTTCTGGTAGAATTCAAAGCAAGAACTCTGATGAGAGTAAAGCAATGCTCTTGAGCCTCTTGTGTACCTATATTCCTGCAAACTGCTTGTTTGCTCCTCTGTGTTGGTGTTTAGCTGGGCCACTCTTGCCTCAGCCTCTTCAAGTGTCTGTTTCAGTTCCTGGCGCAGTGCCTGAAAACAGTCAATACCCACATGTATGCATGTACAGGTACCTGATACCAAAGCATATACTATGTTCACCTTTGACAAAGGGAGTAAAATTTATACTTCACATTATAACAGGACCAAATTATTTACGGTAAAACCTCATACTGACACGTTTCCCTGAAAAATGTGTCAGATATTTGAATGTGCGAGACAAACGAGTCAATCAGCAAAAGGAACTTGACTTTATGCCCCTCAAACTTTGTCTTGTTAAGTGAATATGCCAGACATTTGAGTGTCACTACAGAAGTTCCACTGTTTTATTCAATAAGAAAAAAGATCACCATTATCTCAATGTGAAAACACATATCAAGGGCAATATTCATTCCAAAAGAAATAAGTTTTAAAAATTCTGTGCAGATTGATTATTGTTTTATCTTACGATGTTGGCCATAACCAAGTTCTGTATGGATGCACACAAAATGAAGCTTGTTCATGTGCCAAAGCATACATTGTACTTTTACATACAATGAAGATCTCTGGAGTTAAATATTATTGCAATGTCTCTCTTTGCTGAAGAAATTGGGACTTTTAGCAAATAATGCCTGTGTCTACTGGGTTATGACCCATCCCGTTTCATCACATTTTGATAAAATTTCAGATCAATGCAGGATTAAGTAGTCGTAAGCATGATATATGCAGATGGGTTTGGATTGGAAATATATGCCATTTGTTCAGCCTGGCAACAACAGTAGCCCAACAGGAAGTTTCCAATCAACATCATCTTACCTTGGACTGCTCCTGCGCTGTAGTTAGTTGGTCCTGGAGCTCTTGTTTGTCTTCATTTAGTTTGCCAGATTCCTCTACCAAAAACACAAAGCTTTTTTAGGTTGAAGTCATGCCAACAACTTTTAGTGTGACACCATGTACATGTACTAGTAGACATACATTAATACATTGTTCAAATAACTGATTGGCAAGTTGTTGGGGTTTTTTTTCCCCTTTAGACTAGGTATTTATATTTACTTCAGCTGGTATTAAGCCTTTCAAATTCAGTGATTTTTCAAGCCTTTTCCTGACAAAATTTCCAAAAGACATGTACGACCCCTGTCTGATGGTACTTTGAAACATAATTGTAGCATCAGTGGATGATTAGAAGAAGAAAAAATGCATTTGCACAAAAAATACCTCCAAAATCAATTTTCAAGGACTTTCAGTGGTTTCCAAGATGTGTATTAGCCCTGGCACATATAAGTCCACATACATTTAAAATTGCTCATTGGAAAACATGACTGATACATTATTAAGCACTAGTCTTAAACTGACATGAATGTGGACTCTTTGGGAATTAATTCAAATTGGTCACTTATTGTGCATAGCACAGAGGTCACAAAAATTGGGCTAATAACAAATTTGCCTCTGCATACATGCACTGTATAACAGAAATTTGCCATATTTACCTTTCCACTGAGACATCTGCTGCCTAAAGTCCTCTTTACTTTTCTTCTGGGCTTCCTCTGATAGTAAAATAAAATTTGTTTAAATATCTACAAACAAACATGTTCCTACTTGACAACACATTTGCTTTTCTTCTCGCAGTAAGACAATGAAATGAAAATGTAATGCTGCTGCATAAATGCTACTAAAGCTTACATCTGTAAGTGGGACACTAAATCTCATTTGGAATAGCCATAATTTTTAAAATTTTGCAAATTGGGGCCCATAAAAATTTCAAAAGGTCAATATCATCAAACTATTAAAGCGGACACAAAAATTTAATGTGCATATAAGTAAGTGACACCTGCCAATATAATGGACAATGAATAAATGAAAAGCGTAGATTTTGAATTATGGTAATTAGGGGCAATGAAAAATTTAAAAGTACAGCCGCATCCAATGAACCATGAACCAAAGTTGTAGGATTTTAATTAATTGAATATACAAATTCAAATCTTGAATAGTTTCAAAACTACTCTAGTTAGTTGTGTCATTCAAACTTAAGTTTATAAGTTTGTGACAAGGCCACATCCAAAAAGCTAAGCACCAAAGTTGTAGCATTTAACTCTTTCAGTGCAAAATTGTGGACCAAGTCAACAGCTTTTCTCAATGCGCATCGGGCACAATGCACGCTGAAAAAAGCTGTTGACCTGGGATATTCTCCCTGGAACTATAGGTATACTGGTAATTGAATGAAAGGTCTTTTTACAAGGAATAAGAATCTGGGATCCTAGTGATAATTCAGACTAGTTTGACTTAGCCAGATGGACTTAAAAAGTGATTGGCACTGAAAGAGTTAATTTATATGAATTAGGCTACAACACAAAATTTCGATTATGATGAGCAATGGCAATTTCAAACTCTTCTCATTTTGAAGGGACCCAGCAAATCTTTTGTAGTTTTTGACTCATCTCTCGTACATGTATGTCTCATCAACCTCAGTATGCCATGTTCTCTACCACAATTTGCTTTCACATCTCTATTTTTTAATGTAAGATACTTTTAGCTCTGCTATTTTAATGATCTCATCTTGTGTATATATTACCTATGTTGTTTCTTTTAACCCTGGACCCCAACGTGGCCACTAAGTATGCATTTTTATATGTTCTAACATCGGCATTAGAAGCCCTTGGCTAGTGTTCTTTGTATTTTACTCAGATAATGAAAAAAGGAGGTGTCTTTGTCTGTAAGAAGTACACTAGAAATGAAAAAACTTGTGCTCACCGAGGGCATCATTTTTTTCTTGTAGGCTTCCAATTGTAGTTTTTGCTGCATTAATTTCTGATTCTAATTTTTTAATAGTTGCTTCTCGTTCAAGTTTCAGCTGCTTCTGCCGCTCTTGATTGCTATCGGATGACGTCATCTACAAGGGATACACTCCAATTAAGTTTGAGAACATCCAGTTTACGACAGAAAAGTATGACATCACCATCTATCACCTTAACCTCGTGACAGTTGATCTTCCCACACGAACTCTATAACATTTTAGGAGAAAAAAAAAATTCTAAGAATAGGAAGAATTCCTTGCTTTTTTTTGTAAAATTAGTCTTTGGATGATACAATGTGTTTACACCTCTTGAGACCTTTAAGGTAGGATTTTTAAGTTGCAAATCCAAGTCACACTGTTACTTAAGTATATATGGCTAGGATGACCAAGAGTACCAACAATGGTGAATCTTTCTTACTACATTTGTAAGCAATGGATTAATATTCTTCTAAAAACATTGTTTGATAAAAAAATTGACAAGACAACTGAGGATTACATTACACGAGTATTGCAGATAAACCACTGTACTGACAAAAACAAGAATTCAAAGCAGTTATATCTCACAACTTTTTTGGTAAATGGTAAGGCTAGTTTATATACACACACACACATGTATATATATAAACTTGCCTCACCATTTACCGAAAAATTGTGAGTTTGTATGCCAAGTTGACTTGTTTAAAACAAAAATATAATGCTTGATTGACCTTTTTTCTTCCTACAGCCACTGGTGAGGAAGCTCTTGGTTCAAAATCTTAAAAATATGCTACTGGCCTTACTTTGTTTGTTAACACTTCATTTTTCTTCAAACTTTGCTGTAGTTCTTTTTCCAGGGAGGCCACACTTGACTGCAGGGTGCTCTTGTCCTTCTGTGTGATCTGCAAACGGCCGTCAAGTTTCTTTAGTTCCTCTTCTCTGGCCTGCAATTTGCGATCCTGATCTGCACGCACCTGTAGCAACTGCCTGATCTAAAATGATATTATAAACATGATGACGATGAAAAAAAAAATGCCACTTTCGAAATGTATCTGAACAGTATGCAACAATATCAACTATGTCAATAACGGATCAACTTGTCAGGCACAGGCTGATGTGTAAAACCATTTGTCACATGACCATTTCACAATTGATATCATTCTCTGTATTCTTGATATTTGTAACACTATATACATTCATACACACACACACACACACACTATTCTTGTCTCCTTGCTTTGGAAATCAAGGGCATGTTTTTTTTTTTCAGAGCAGTAATCTTCTTTGCAACAGTGTATGTAAATTACATATGTAAACAGTCAAGAAAATTAATTATTCATGATAGCAACATACAATCCAGCTCTAACTCTAAACATTTTGACAATTTCTTTTATTTGATAACCACAGAATTGGGTTCAGCAACAATTTTTGCGTACATTTGTAGGGCCTGTATTTTTCCGTTTCAAAATGAGTGTTTTTCCGTTTTGGAAAACTACAAATTCCGTTTCATTTCCGTTTCACTAATTCTAGGGCACGATTTTAGCACTGGTCAATAAAAAAGGAAAAACAGTTGATCTTATCGCCTCTGGAAAATGTTGATCCATCGACGAACGGCAAAGTGACTCCATATTGTTTACTATGTACGTTGACAGCCTCCACCTACAGATGGCGCTATTATCATTGTACCTCTGTTGCGCGTTATATCTATATGCCATGCAAATGAATGGATATGGTTGCAATGGGGTCTATAGCGCGCAGGTGCCCGGCCTGTCGTTAAATTTGCTCCACATGGTATCGATAACGCCGCCGACTCGTCAAATTTGGATCCAAGTCCGTGTGTTTTGCTTTATGCGATGACATATGTGGTGATTTTGAATTATTTGAGAGGCAAAATTCACAAATTCCGCTTAATTTCCGTGGCATTTGCCGATTTCCGTTCCAAATCATAAATTCCGTTTGAGATCATAGATTCCGTGAATTCCGTCCGTTTTCCGCGATCGCGGAAAAGTACTGGCCCTACATTTGAAAGCATTATTGCGACGATTTGTTCAAGCTTGCAATGGGAGACTTTTGAAAAAAGTTCACAATGGGCAATAATATATGGGTTCTTTTACCTACCAATGTTTCAAAGCTTCACTACAGCTTCCAATTTTTTGTTTTGCTCATACAGTAGGCCTACTCTATTTTGTATGTTCATTGAACATATTTTTACTAAATCTTTTCAAATGTATAATCCTGAAGCTCCAACAGTGTGGAATACTCTCCTCACATTCATACAGTAGCATATAGTACGTTTCAGTTATTTCTCAAAATGACACACTAATCAGTAAGTCTTGACTAGAACCACATGCATTCATGCTATGTTAAATTAATTTATTAATTAATAAAGTACTATAACAAAGAAAAAATACTTTTTCATTGAGGAATTTGGTAGCTGGGGCAGAAGGGTATGAAGAAAGTTGAATGACATATTTTAATGAAACACAAGTGCCATATTATTTTTGATAATTGTGTGAATAAAAACAGGGTATCATAAGCATCACAAAATCCAATACTTCACAAGAAAAATTCATTTAAAAAATCAAACATTTTTAACATAAAAACTGTAAAAATTTTGAATGGAATATAACCAAATGATCTTTTGTGGGTCTTATCTCATGCAAGCTGCCAATTTCAAGATTGTTATTGTGAATTTCTTTCAAATATTACATGTACAGATGTGCACTCGGAAAAATAAACTAAAAGAACAGCAAATAAATTATTTGCTGTTCTTTCACTGTATTTTTCTGATTTTACGTCTGCAGTACGTGAAATAAAACTGACAAGTAGCCGCTGACGCTAGCCATATCCCCCGCCCACAGTAATCATGGACGGACGGACTGAAGGACGGACACACGGATGGTGCCTATTTCCATATCCCCTCTAAGGTCTACCCACTATAAATATATCAAAGTGCTGGCATTAATAATTTAGAAGATATGGCCCGGACAAAATTTATATTGTATCTTGAGCTTACTTAATGAACTTTGTTAATTAATTAATTAATGGAAGTTATTAGCCAGAGAAAACAATGCGTATGCACACCTACTACCTAAGGTCTACACACCATAAAAAATTCAAAGGGCTAGCATTAATAGTTTAGAAGATATGGCCCGGACAAAATTTGTCATGCTTAACGAACTTTGTTAATTAATTAATGGAAGTAATAAGCCACACAAAACAATGCCTATGCACAACTACTACTTAAGGTCTACCCACCATAAAAAAATCAAGGGGTTGGCATCAATAATTTAGAAGATATGGCCCGGACAAAATTTGTATTGTATCTTGAGCTTGCTCAATGAACTTTGTTAATTAATTAATTAATGGAAGTAATTAGCCAGAGAAAACAATGCCTATGCACACCTACTACCTAAGGTCTACACACCATAAAAAATTCAAAGGGCTAGCATTAATAGTTTAGAAGATATGGCGCGGACAAAATTTGTCTTGCTTAACGAACTTTGTTAAATAATTAATTAATGCAAGTAATTAGCCACACAAAACAATGCCTATGCACACCTACTACCTAAGGTGTACCCACCATTAAAAATTCAAAGGGCTAGCATTAATAGTCCAGAAGATATGACCCGGACAAAATTTGGCTTGCTTAATGAATTTTGTTAAATAATTAATTAATGCAGTAATTAGCCACACAAAACAATGCCTATGCACACCTACTACCCGAGGTCTACCTACCATAAAAAATTCGAAGAGGTAGCATTAATAATGTAGAAGATATGGGCCGGACAAAATTTGTTTCGGACGGAAGGGCGGACACACGGATGGTGCCCATTACCATATCCCCTCGCCCACTTCGTGGGCGGGGGATAAAAAAGAATAAAAATATTAGAAACAAATGGAATAGATAGGTCTGCATTCACAAATTGATAAACTGGTATTTAGAGCCTATGCTGCAAAAATGTAGGACAAGTAAATTAAGATTCAGTGTTGAGAACATGAGTGTGACCATTTTGGGCCGGCAGCAGGGGTGGTCCTAAACAGCAGGTACTACTGTAATAAGACTATTAAACCAAGTTACAGTGTATTTTCATCAATTTCAAAGTGCATATATCTGTCTCGGAGATGTTAAAATCTCATTTCAGTGAGTTGAACCCATTCCCTTGTGTTTTTAAGACATAGAGCTGCATGTTACAAGGCCTTCAGTCACTGTACATGTATATCATCTCCAGTGATCATAAATGTCATTTGAACAAAATAAATAAATAAATAAAATTTCCCTTCCTACCGACCCATTTTTTCCCAGCCTGTAAGGGGAAACACAGGTATTATTTTGTTTGGCCTTATTATAGCCATTGGAAAAGTGTGTGTATATGAGACTAAATTTCACTGTAGTTAGGCTCTAAAATCTGAAATGTCCCAAATAAGTGATTTAAAATGCGATAAACTGAGCATATACATGTATCATGCACTATGCTCAAATCAGTGGCAGCTGGAATTACACCTCTTCCTATCATAATTTGGAGATATTCATGATTTAAAGTTTGGAATTCTCCCAGCATTCAGTGAAGACCAAGTGTGCTTAATATCTTACCATCTGGGCACACAAATGTTTGGCACATATAAGCAAATTATTATTACCCCCACAGTACATGTAGTACAGCTACAGGTGACAATCCAACTTCATTTTATAAGGTTAAAGTGATAAAATTGAGTTTCTGCTAATTGGGCAGAACTTCAATGTTGACTATCTTCATACATTTTAAGATCTTCATGCATGTCAATGAATATTATTTTATCTTCAAGGGTATTCTAGATAGAGGTATCAGTGCCAGTTTCAGTTTGTTAGATTTGTGATATACATGTTGGTACAACCTATGAAATATGTTAATTTGACACACTTGGCAGATTTTAACACTCGACAATTTTAAAGCTATTATAAATGAAGGGGCCAGTCGTATTTAAATTTAAATGATTGTATTCAAGGTAATAACTGATTTGTTCATCATTAAATCAAGTTTCAACATTTTGAATTTCACTAATTTTAAACACCCAGATAGATTTTCTGTCACAAAAATTCTACTTTCTAGTTCTTACCTCTCTTTCCAGCTCCTTTATTTTTCCATTGTCAACTACTGGTACCTGTGCTTTGGTCTTTTTGGACTTATTCTGGAAAATGGACATGAAAAAAAAACAAACACAATGAGTAGCTTAAAAATAAAACTATTAAAAAGTAAAAAAAGACGGCAAGCCAAACCTGCAAAAATGTCAATTAGTTCTACATTGTGAATTTTCAATTCTGCATGAAACTCCCCACAAAGTTGTTGTGCAAGTTTTTTTACATTTTAATTGCTCTGTGCAGATTGTTCAAAATTATCACTAGTACATGTATGCTGGTACAATATATGGAAAATACCAAAATGTACAAATAATGGTTGGTACCAAGTACAGAAATTATAGATGCTTCTAGTGCGTAAATACGACAAATAAAGACACCAAGTAGGCCACTACAGAAAACCCCCTTACCCCCCAATTTTATAATATCTGACAGCCAAACTAAATATGCTACTCACATGAGCCCCAGGGAACAGTTTTTTCACTGGAGTGGGTCCAGAGGAGCTGAGAGTGCTGGCATTGCTGATGTCAAAGGTACCTGGGCCTGGAGTAAGTGTATCTGAAAATAGACACAGAATTACAGAGACGCATACACATGCACCATCAACCAGGTCACCCATAGCATGCAAATTTACATCAATCTAAGCTCTTTTCTAAATGTCACTTTCCCTATTGCTCATTATTCCATGCAACCTGCAGAATATAAAATATGGGGGAAGGGGTGGTGTAAAGGACACTCAGTTCTCATTCTCAAACACCTAAATTTCTTATAGGTTGATGCATTCCATGCAAAAAGGCAGTTCAATGTGCAGCCATGCCCTAAGATGGCACTGAAGCAGTACATACATACATTTATATATATATATATATATATATATATATATATATATATATATATATATATATATATATATCAGGCATGAGAACACAAGAAAGTGAAAAAGCCTGAAATAGTGTTAAACGCCGGAAATTTGGAGGTCTTTACAAAGAAATATACTAGATTTATTTCAGAGAAAAAGCCTGAATTCAGGCTTTTGCCTGAACATTCTCATGCCTAATATATATACATATATATATATAGTCTCAAACTTCATGTTTCGCAGTATAGATAAATATACTCAGTGAACTTATGGCAAGCCATTGTGGCATTTCGTTCAGACACACACACACACACATATCAGTCCATCCTTTATCGTAGTGGGGCAAAGCCTCTTCAGGTGAGGCCGAAAAAAAAAAGGTAAGTGTGTTTTTTTTAAGGGAACCAAAATTTTTTGGGGTAGGTAGGTAAGCATTACCTTTTTTCTTCTAAGTCTGACAATTTAGATGGGTTGGTACGTTTTCTTTGTTAAGTATTCCATAATTTTGGATCTATATGTGTTTCTATTCTATTTTATTGTTTTGTTGTGAAGGAACTTAAAAGGGGGTCAGTTCGGGTTAGGAGAAATAAGCATGATGAGGAGTAGTACATGTGCCAAATCTTTAACTGTCATGTTTAAAACAAGGAAAGGTTTCTACCAAAATGCTAAATCTGTTTTCACATTTCCTTTGTTTTAAAAACTTTCATGATCCAAAGTCTGTTAACAAATTTAAGGTGTTAGAATTGAAAATACCATTGTACAACACACCAAAAAACTGTTCATTTATTTGGACAAAACTTTGAAATGCAGGACTGCACCTGGGCATTATTTAGTTAAATCAAGCAGTAAGTTGAGACTTTTGCAGATGTTCAATATTTTCCATTGTCCTAAATTGTTGCAGAATTTGTACTGATGGAACAATTTTTGACACAAAACTTTATGAAATGTATTGACAGAAACTTCTGGGGTTTTTTTTGTTTTTTTTTTGTGATCAGGCCCCATGAATGCTAATGGATCATCACCTTATCAAGAATAAATCATGTACAGTCCAACACCGGGGTCTTTATGAAGCCATTTGTTTTTTCAGTGAAGATTTTCATTCACTGGGGACAGGCTTCCTTGAAAGCCTCCTGCTGTCTCTAGCAATGGACTGTTTACAATAGTGTATGAGTGAATATGTGTAACAATAAAAAGTCTGGCAAAAATTTGAATAAAATGTATATTTCACCATTGACTGAGCATTCCGAAATTTAAGTATGTAAAGTACTAAGTGTGACTAAAAAACTTTCATTTCAACTTTTTTCATACAAAATATATCCCTGGTTTCTTTGACCAGTTTTAAGGGAAAATATACATCTTCCTGGTGTATTTCTTTGTAAAATACCCACACCCTTGCAGGACATCAGACAAGACCACTGGGGCCTGAATTGTGCATTCAGTTATTAACAGGCCAATAGGAAAGGGTCAGAATTAGCTCCAAGGTGTGCATTCACCCCAATACACAAACATTTGGAGGGCTGGAGCCATGTATTCCCATTGGTTTGTATGTGAAATCAACCTTAAATAAACTAGTCACTTTTGTAGCTGTGGTTATATGAATTTAGCGGTCTTTAGATATATGCATCCAGATTTACTGTTAGAAATTTGGTGTTTTTATGTGCAGTAGTTTTCAAGTTATTAGGTTGCAAATTACAATTTAAAGCAATGGCAATACACAATGCTAGCGCTCCACTGACTGAAGTGCCCTCTATTGGACAGTTATCGAACTGTCTATTCTTTCCCTTGCCTATTAAACTATTGTTCTTGCATACTTGCACATGGGTTATTATATACCAGGCATGTGTAATTTGTAGGGTTTCAATTTTTAGCAGTATCCCGTTACTGCATGGGATTAGTAAGGGTTTGTCCCTTCCTTGTTAGCCAAATGGGCTACAGTTATTTTCAGACAACACAAAGCACTTTGTTGTGAATCTCTGGAAAGACTCTATGGCTGCACTGTCAGAGGGTTTTTGGATTTCCAGCACCCTCTGTTGCAAAAAAACTGAAATAAATCATGTGAAAGTATCCAAGTGGCGATGAACATGATCTTATCATAACTTTAATCTTTTTGCAAATTTTTTTTACCCAGAATCAGAATGAAGATTTAAGCTGATAGAACCTCATGAATCTCTTAATATATGGAGCCAAAACCAGGAACATTGGCCCCAGAATGGCCAAAATCACAACATTTTCCTTCAAAAATTTCAATATTTTCCCAGCCCCTCTAGCCATGACCTTGCTTAGCCTGCGGAAGGGCTACCCAAAAGTATGTCAAGGCTACCACAGGAACAGCTTAGGTAGCCCTACAAGGCTGCATATAAAAAAAAGTTAAGGTCAGACTCATCTGGGTTGAGACACTACCAGTACATGTAACTGCAAGGCCATTTATGTAACAAATATTACTATAATTGGTGTTACAAGATCCTTCAAATATCAAGTAATGTACACTGTGTTAGACATGTTTGTCTCTGATAGGCCCCTTTTGCAGCCAACTGTTTCAGCAAAAATTACAACCAAAAAATGTATATAGTGTACAATAAGCAAGCAAATTTGTCAAAATGGCACTTCCACTGTATCTCTAACATTAAAAACTAGACAAATTTGCCCTTGAAAAATAAAGAATTCACAGTAACTTACCACCAGGATGTTTAAATCGTTCACTTTTGCTAATTTCTATGAGTGCTGCCGACACTTTATCTGCGACTTTTGGATTGTAAGCTCCAACAGGAGGTGCACTGTCTGTAAACATAAATCAGAATTTACATAGAGGGACCGCTGGTGACATTAACCAAATGCTTATGTTTGAATCATTTGGCTTAAGAAATTTGCAAATGACTAATTTATTTTAATATGAATTATATACAAGTTAGACTTAGGTCGAATTTTGCAGTGATTACTGTTTTATTTCCCAAGTTGGCAACAAAATTTGAATAGTATTTGATCTGGTCAAGGAGTATCAAATTCCATGTAAAGTAGCAATTTTGGTCAGTATAAGAATCCTTGATTTTTTTTTTTTTAATGGAGCATTATCTCTGGTGAAATACATATAGGGTATCGTTAAAGAGAAGAAAAGTATCAAATTAAAGAGTTTTTGATACTTCTGTGGGTGGGGTGGGCAGTATGTTGGTTCCTGTATGGTGAAAATAAATGATAAATGGATTGACATTTGTGGTCTTTGGAGATACTCAGGAGCTCCAAAGTCATATAAAACCAGATGATCTTAAAATGATTGTCAAATTTGACCTGGAAAGATGTACTGTTAGGACTCAGATGCTTCTACAACAATAAACAAGTTTAGAGGTTTTATTCACAATACACGGTCAGATTAAAAATATGTTGACATATGGAAGCTCATAAACAAATAAAATAAAAATAGATGTTAAATTAAAAACAAGGTACATGTAAAAGTAATGCAAATGAAATTCACTTTAAAAAGCACCATTAAAATCAGTCAACAGTTAAAAAAAAAAAAAGCCCTAAAAATGTTGAGCCAAGTACTTCTTGAAATTATAAAGAGCTCATATCATGGATATGCTAAGGGATCAAATTCCACTGTGGAACCAGTTGCTGACAGGGATTAATATGTGCGAGATTTTTTTCTTAAACATCTGGTGTTACATGAGTGAATTTGGTTTATTGGGGTAAACAGCCGTTGGAACCTATGGAACATGGAAGGTTACAGTTGTTGACCATTTTCCATTAAGTCAAAGATGCATCTATAGTCACTGAATGAAGGATGAAATTCATTTATGAAAGTTATTTGGACCATGTGTATCGCAAGGATCATAGGGTAGCACTCACACAACTGAGGGTGAGTGCCCATAGACTTGAAATTGAAAAAGGGCGCCATCAAAGACCATTTATCCCAAGAGATGAAAGATTTTGTAAATTCTGTCTTCTGTCCAATAATAAAATAATAGGGGATGAGACCCATTTTCTCATGGGTTGTCCACAATTTAAAAATGAGAGGGAAATATTATGGATGGAAGTAGCAAAAAGATGCAAACATTTTAACAATATGAATGAAGAAATGAAATTATTTTACCTTCTTAATTGTGAGGGTGAGCTTATCACTTATGTGGCAAAGTTTGTGTCAAATGGTTTTGAAATGTATAAGGTATGAAGAAGTTACCACAACACTGCACCCACCTCAATTTAGACAAATGTATATAATTAGGGGGTAGGTTTCTGTACAGAAGTAGTGTTTTCCGTAGACTAGTTTGTGACTCTCTGTTTTCATATGTATGTTTACATGTCTATGTATTTTCACCACTTGGCCCCTAGAGGGCGTGAATGTGGCAATAAAATCTTTTGTACCTTTGTACCTTTATAACATGGAGTTTTACCGTTTCTTTGTCCAATAAGACCCCCAACTGAATGCAAGATATTTACAACTCTGTAATTGTTGATTGGGTCATCATTCAAAGAGTGATATCAACTGATCAAGGGCCTTTTGGCTTTTTAATGTCAGTTAGAGCACATGGAGCTATATAGCTCTATTGCCGTAGTGTTGGTAAGGATAAGTAAGATTTCAAATTTCATAAACTACCGAGAAAAGAATCTACATCTAGCATTACCGTAGAAAAAAAGTTTATCATTTTGGTTGAGACCCTTTTTAATCTTTAAAACTGATGTGAAAGAAAATGCTTGTCTCGATGTTCTAATAGTCAACACTGCTCAATGAGACCCAGATCCGTAATATTAATAATAATAGTAAATACAAATACCGTATTTAGCATGGATGGTGGAAACTCGATTTTTGATTGCGACTGCCCACTGTCACTGGGCAAGGGAACAGCTATTTTTCACTTATCACCAACCAAAACTTCGATTAAGCTTAGCCTATGATTTAAACTGTACTTACCTTTAATTTTATCAAACCGTTTGGCTTTGCAAAAAGCCATTTTATCCCTTCTTTTTTCGGAACCCTGGAAGCCAAATGATACAACCGCCAAAAATTTAAAACCCAGCAAGCTGCCTCAAATATTTGGCCAATCAAAACCAAGGTTTCAAAATTGGCAAGTCTCGTTGTTGTTGGTGTAAATCTCGTCAGTGGCGAGCGTGGAACGTGAAGTTGCAGTTCAAGGAAAATAGTGAAATCAATATTACTAAAAGAAAAGCTTTTCTTCTTTAATTTGACGCATCACTGAGCAGTCACAGCATGCCAGAAAGTAAGTATGATACTAATACTGATAGCATGTTTATGATGCCAGTGTTAACTTATATTTTGAGTGTCTCAAAGCTACCATGATTCGTCACGTCGTAATACTATTATGCAGT
Source organism: Hermodice carunculata (assembly GCA_964020975.1). Classification (NCBI taxonomy): domain Eukaryota; kingdom Metazoa; phylum Annelida; class Polychaeta; order Eunicida; family Amphinomidae; genus Hermodice; species Hermodice carunculata. The sequence continues at coordinate 64,686,350 of OZ026619.1, forward strand.
TGTCCAGCTGCCTTTCCCTGGGCCTGGCCTTCGCTTCGCAGCCCAGACCAGGGCCAAAACCAAGGCAGAGCCTGAAGGACCTCGCCACGCTCAGTTGGCTTATAGTGTGGGGGAGGTCCCTCGGGGCTAATAATGGCCACGTTCCGACCCATGTTGGAATCTGACCCAGGCTGGAATATTTCAACGTGGGCCAGTTCGGTATGGTGTGGCCATGTAAGAATCCTGATGTGCTACATGTTTTGATGACATGAAAGTTGGTTCTTGACTGCTCATCTGTGTCAGGGAAAAACTTTGGGGTACCTAAAGTAGGCTAAAGGTTGACATTTATCTGGCTGCTGAGAAAAAGTTATGGTGAAAAGTAGTCTATATTATAGTAAATAACTTTTTACAGACAAAATATTTAAATATTTATTTTGTACACAATGAGAAAAAATATTTATAGCTCCCTTGAAGCACAGGGGCAACCAGCAGAATGGTTGTCATCATTTTCTGGTCGATACAAAGTTACCCATTAATTTCATAGGCCTGCTGACCGGCCGAAAATACTGATTAAGGTTAGAAGGGAACAAACAAAAATCGGCGCCCCCCCCCCCCCCCCACGCTGTTTTCCTATATTAAACACCTTCTCCTGCCGGACGCATATAATCTGTATACCAAAAGAGTTGTCACAACCCACTCTTTAAATCGCTGCCTAAAAATTGAGTTGTCGGACTTATTTTAGCCCACTTAGACCACTTTATTCCTCGCACATCTCGATTCCAAATGAGCCCCTCTTCGTTGAACGGGAGTGACCCCTCCGCACGGACTAAACATATATATCAGTATTTTCTTTCTTTTTTTTCCTAAATTATAAATTAAATTCTGATTTATTTGAAAAAGTTGCATATATCCACTAAATGACCATTTGAAAAAAATCATTATCAATTTGGATTCAGAAATAGAGGTAAGACTGAAATTGCAGTAAGCTTTTCTTTTCAACAAATAAAATCACAGATGCTTTTGGCATTTTCCTGGATTTATCCAAAGCCTTTGATCTGATCAATCATGCTGTACTTCTCGATAATCTTATTATGGCATAAGTATTGAACTTACAGATAAGTTTACTTCATACTTTTCACACAGACCTCATTATGTGTTACAGGAATATTATTTGTGTTGGTGTTAAGCGCTTATGGCAGAGGACATTGAGGCTGACATCAAAGGCGTATGCTATGTATGATGTCAGGCTCAATGCCAGGCCTGCTGCCATAAGCGCATTCGTGATGCTAACAGAAAGGATACTCATTTCTTATACTTCCATTTTTACCTATTTGTAGTATAATTATTATAAAATATAATCAAAATAAGCCCACACAATGCATAGAATTACAACAAACTGATCATTCCATGTGTCACAGGTTTATTGGCAGAAGTGAAGCTGCAGCTTCATTTCTGTCTGCATTGGTTATTGGTTGAGGCTTGTGCATGAATGCATGGCAACATATGCAAACAAATTCACAATGACATGGATGGGTTGTGTACTCATGACATTATAAATGGAACCTGCAGTCTAATACTTTGTATGCGAAAATTCTAAACCAAATATAAATATTTCAAAATGAAAAATCTGATTATGTATGTCACTTCATGATGTGGTGTACCCCTAGGATCCATTTTGGGGTCACCTCTTTTTTCTTTTATGTGTCAATGATTTAGTTGGTGCATGTCCATATTGTCATAGTTTTATTTGCAGATGATACAGATTCATTCGTAACAGATGCAAACTTTGAAATTTTTTATTTAATTGACAAATGCCAAATTTCTTCTCTTAGTTTTATTTTCATTCAAAATGAGCATCCATTTCAATTTTCAAAATAGACTCTTTAAATCACTGTACAGTGTTTGGTGGAACAATTTTGTGTAATGAGTAATAACCTTTCCTTTTAAACAAAAAATAAAATTAGACTCTTGAAACATTAGTAGAATTAATGTACGCAGTTTTGATCAATGAGTGTAAAATTAATTGTGATAATTTTATAAAATAAATACTAACTTACATTGTACATTTATTGTTTCTTTTCAGAAGAAACAGAGGTGTTTTCCAACCCTCTGCCTCCTCCTATGAAGGAGGAGGTAGATGATGATGCGTAAGTACTTGGCTATAGTCATGTTCATATTTGTATATGAAACAACTGGAAATAATTTATATTAAGAAAGTATATAGTGAGATACTTAAAGTTACAAATTTTTTCACATTTTGCTGATTTGTGAAGACAGCTTTTAATAGTTGAAAACCTTGGGTACTTTTGTGGAGGATAACTTTTTGACAGTTACCGGCAAATCAGAAATGCCTTATGGAAATTTAGGCTACAAGTATCCTCATGTCTGCAATGACCAGTGGCAGCTTCCAGTGTTAAACTTCTGTCAATATCCTCACTTGCAGACAGTTATCATCATTTGTGATGTGGGTTAATGGTAATGTGTCCATTCAAGTTCAAAAGGGCATAAGTATTCTGACGTAACATGACATGGAACACAAAGAAAGTCAGCAAAATTTTTATAGTTTATTTTACGTTGTCTATGATCTGTTCACTGGACCATAAGACCATGTAAGCTAAGTTGCCATTCACTTATAATGTCTTCAGACAAAATGACTTTCGGCTGAAGTTGACATGTTCCTGCAAATGACTCAGGTGAAATTGATTTTATTGGTATTTCCGTAACTGAAGTATTAATTGTGCAAATTATTACAAATAAAAGAGCATAATACAAGTGCTTATAATTTGTAGGCCAGATGGTAGCATCCAAATATGTGTGTGCATGATGAAGAAAAGGCCACTACAGCATATAATATAAAAGTCTACATGTGTATCTGCACATGACAGCTGCATGATTTAGGTCCACAGACAAAGGCATGTATATGATGGTGGAGTAGAAAATGTAATACTTCAATGCTACCGGCATATTGGGAAACCCGGGTACCCGAAATCCTCAATTGGAATCTACCTTACTATGATAATTGATGTTGTGAAGAAATTTCATTACTTGCATGCTGTTATGTTTTCAGACATCCACTAACAAATGAAGACTTTAGGAAGTTGTTGATGACACCACGTGCCCCTTCCACCAGTGGTGCACCAATGCCAGCGTCAAGTGCAATAAGATCTGCTCTTCCGTAAGTGAAACTTTCTGTATGTGAACCAGTGGTAAATATAAATAGGGACTCTGGCTTTGGTTAGCATACAAAAAATGTCCATTCAGAATTGCCATGGCAAAATTTATCTTGTTGCCAAGTATGATTAATTTAAACAGGAAATTAATGTAAAATACACTGTACATGTATGGTGATATTGGCTCATATTTGTTTGTTAAATACGCCTGTATTTGACAGAAGTTGCGAAGTAATTTTTGAATGGCAATGTAATTTCACATATTGCTGTTGTCATTTTGTTGCTGTTCAAGTAATGGACAAATAGAAACTCAGTTGCAACATGAACAATGTTGAGGAAAGTTATTAATAACCAGTTGTGGACAGAAACATAAGTTGGTGTGTGAGAAAATTGTTGAAACTGTGGTGAGTGCATTTTGATAAGGCCAAAATCAAATAACATTGTACTTGGTTCTCAACACAAAGAAAAGCAGTCCTGCATAATAATTCTCGAGGTAATTTTACTGATGTAAACTCTTCTTATGTTATATATTGAGATTAGAATGCATTTTTTTTTTTTTTTTGCCAGATTAACAAAAACCTATGAAGAGGAGGAAGATGACCCAGCAGTCCGTAGAAGGAAGAAAAAGAGGTATATGCCTGTGTAGTTTTGATTTACCTAATTGTCAATAAAGAAAGAATGAGGTGTATTAAGTAATACATGTACATATGTTATTATTTCCATGAAAAATAAATGAATGATTGAACAACAGAATGCTTTATTGTAAAACTGCAAATGTCAATTTTTACCAACACAGAATTCTATAAAAAAACTAGAGCATTGATAAAGACTTATGTGAATCAGACAGGTACTAGTTTTTAAAACTATATACAGACAAAGTATTAACCCCTTCAGTGCCAGATTTTGGATTGAGTCAACAGCTTTTCTCGTCGCGCATTGGGTGCAATGTGTGCCAAGAAAAGCTGTTGACCTGGGGTATTCTCACTGGAACTATAGGCATAGTGGTACTTGAATGAAAGGTCTTTTTACGAGGAATACCAGTCTTGGGTCCTATTGATAATTCAGACTTGTCTGACTTAAATAGCGACTTTAAGCATGATTGGCACTGGAAGAGTTAATGTGTTTTGCATGTTAGATTGTGCAGCTCAAATATCTTGCTGTGTGTTTTGTGTCCGACTCTTCTAGCTATTATGCAAAACTGAAGAAGATGGAAGAGGACAGACAGAAGGAGCTTGCAGAAAAATACAGGGACAGGGTAAGTGCTCATTTCTGCAAAAATTTTAAAACATCGAAAATTTACACCATTCAGGCCAGGTAAATGCAGGATCTTTTCTTTCTGTTCAGCTTCATGGATCTCATTTCATTACTTGTGGGATTGTAAAACTTTTTTAAAGCTCTACTGACCTTAGGTCACAGAACTTTTGCAATCACTTTTGTCTGTTCATCAGTCCATCCTTAAGCTTTTGCTTGTGAACGCTATACAATCAACACTTTTAATGTTAGCCTCATATCAGGACTTAAAAAAGGTGTGAAAATCTAGGTTGAGCTTGATATTCATGGCACCATTAAACTGTAGCATTATGTAATATTGAAGCCAGAACAAAAAACGTTGAGAATGGTTTTTTTTTTCTTTTTTTCAAGTTTTTCGCAAAACTTGGCAGGGATATCAATCATGGCAAAAATAGTAAAAATGTGCTGAAATTTGGTGGTGCTTCCTACAGTATTATGGAAGATATACTATAATAGGCCAAACGGTGTTGAAAACACATTCAATTCATTATGTTGAGAAATAATAAGGCTAATGATACCTATGTTGGATAATATAGATGACCTTGACCTACTTTCTCAAAGTCGCAGAGGGAATCCATATCAGGAAATGATTTGTTTGTTATGGTCATTACATCTTAACTGGTGCACATGTATCCTACTTTCTCAAGGTCACAGAGGGAATCCATATCAGGAAATGATTTGTTTGGTATGGTCATTACATCTGAACTTGTGCATACATATCCGTATGCCATTACAGGAATTTTATACATCAGAAAAAACGTTTTATTACCTATGGAGTCATGGTGGTGCCAATGGTGGTATTAATGGAACTAGGATCCTGAGTACATTTGTAGTAAAAATACATAAAATTCATATTTTGCTAATGAATTGAGATGGAATTTGTAAATTTACAACAAATGTGCGTTAGACTAATGGTATAATTTTTTCAGTTTGAATGACCTTGACCTAATTTTCAAGGTCATGAAGGATGTAGTAAAGGACAGTTAATGCTATATTTTGGGCAATAAGAAAGCTACCTATGCCAAATGTACCGTAAATGTGTATCATATATGGAAGTCTGATATTGCATAATATGGGTGACCTTGACCTACTTATCAAAATGACTTTAAATTCATTACTTTGATTATAAATTCAGATGGAACCGGAAAATGTATACCAAATGTGCATTAGGCCAATGATCAAATATAAGAGACTTTGGGTAATATTGGTCATATCTTTTCCATTCAATTTTTCCATGCCATTAACGATGCAATAAAGGACACTAAATTGTATATGGTGAGAAATAAGCAGGCTAGCTACACAAAATGTACCACAAATTTGCATCATATATAAAAGTCAGATATTGTATATTGTGGGTGACCTTGACCTACTTTCTCAAGGTCATAAAGGTTGTGCATATCAGTAAATTATTTTATTGTGATGCCCATGATATAATAAATTGAAATGGAAGTGCAAAATGTACACCATATAAGCGTAAGGCCAGTGGTCAAAATTGGTAATATGTTCTGTAAACTTGATCTGTTTTTCAAGGTTTTTTGAGCGCGTAAGAAAAGGACACTAAATTCAGTATGTTGAAAAATAAAGGGAACAATAATAAATGTACCACACATATGTGTTCATATGGAAATTTGATGTTGCATCATATGGATGACCATGGCTGATATTTTCATGGTCATAGAGGGAAAGCATTTCAGAAATTAATTTTTGGCAGCGGTTGTCAGATTGTATGTCAGCAGAGCCTTAAGCTGTGCACCCCTTGTTTTTTCCTTTACTTAGTGATGTTATTTCAGTCATGGTCAGCAGTCAGTAAAATTGAGTTCATGCTGAGCTCATTTTGTTTCCACAGGATGATAAACATTTTCTTTTCTTAAAATAAACTCGTGATTTTGTGGATGATGTGAAGCATTAGTCTAGCAATACATGTACATGAATTTTGGTCAGATTAGTAGATATGCTTCTTTTCTGTACTGTGCTTTCATATTTCAATTGTATAAGTCATAATTGAAATCTTAGTAGAAGTGTGTTTTTTCTGGTTCATTCTACTAGAAATATGATAGGCATTGTATGTGCTTAATTCAGGCCCAAGAACGAAGAGAGGGTAGCAACAAAGATTATGATCAGACAGATATCATCAGTACCACTGCTGACTACAGGGCAGTGGCTCCAGATGCCAAATCGTAAGTGATATCTTCAACTATATATAATGCAGTAGTGTCTGCTATGACGGTCGCCTGCAATATGAGACATATTTTTCATTATTTATTCTGACATACTGCACAGGCCTTGCCAAAGAAGCCAAAATGCTAGCATGATATGCTACTGGCATGTGCCACTTGGGTGTTATGCTGGCATTGCTTTTATGTGCTAGTTTTATCATTGCACTGTACAAATTGGTTACTGAGTGTTTTACACAAATCTGTCCCAAGTTCAAACCTGAAAACTAGTGCTGCATAGCATTGTGCCAGCCTTGCTATTTACAAGAATAAGAATATTTGAAGATGGCTTCGTCAGTAGAATGTGTCCGATGATCATTTTTATAACATGAGCAGAAAAAAATATTACTCCAATCTATTTTCAATATTTTCCACTGTGTTAAGTCAACCCTAAGTGATTTCAGAGAATAGTGAGAAAAGTATGAAGTTCAACATAGTATGGTCATGGAGGAATAAAATAGATTATTTATTTTGTTCCTCCATGGTATGGTGCAATGTACAAAAATTAGTGTGACATATTTTGTTATCTTATAAATTTAGAGGGGAAAATTATGCAGAACGAAGAAAACAGTTGATTCAGGAGTCAAAGTATCTTGGTGGAGACATGGAGCATACACATTTGGTGAAAGGACTGGACTATGCATTGCTGGAAAAGGTGGGTGTCAAGTGCTGATGGTTGCTGGTTATACATACATACATACATACATACATACATACATACATTACATACATACAGTGATGACTGGCATGTCTACCCATCCACATAATTAAATGTTTATGACACTTCTGAATTTATTTTCAATGAAGTGAGATGTTGTTTTGCGTATATAATCAGATACACATGGATGTTTGGTTTGTTCTAAATCGCCATGTCTTTGAACATAATCACTGATACTTTCTAAAACAGGTTCGTGCAGAAATCACCAGTAAAGAATTGGAAGAGATTGATTTTGAAGAAGAAGTTGTTGTTCCACAGGCTCCTGTGAAAGTGTAAGTGTTTATATATCATTGAGTAAAAATCCTGCCAGATGGTCTGGTACTTGGCTTTTTGTTAATCTGAATTAATGGGGTAAATTGACAGGTACATTAATTTGTTTTTCAGATGTTATCTTTTTCTGCTTAATATTGGATCCAGCAGTTTACACTGCATGGTTTTGGCGTCACCAACACAGGCAGTTCTGATGTGTTCTGAGCAAAAGTCTTTCTGTTATAATCAGAGAGACAAATCAGTTTGTTTTGGGGGCATAGGAGTAGTATCATTATATCTACATATGTATTATGAAAGCAGAGTCTGTAAACATGGCAGTATTAACCTCTGTACCCTTGTATTAAAACTAAGATTGTAAAGTTTTTGTCACATGTCACTACAATTCTGTTTGAAAATATATTTCAATAAAAATGTAACATACAATATTTGACCTGGGTATATGATTGGTTAGTTTTGGGTTAATGGTCAAATATATTATGATGATTTATTTATCATGCAGCAGCTTAAAGAGAATGCAACATTTGACTTTCGGACACCTCCGATTTGATTTGAGGTTACATGATAAATATACTATGATGATTCACCGTCATATGGTAACATAGAGAGAAGACAATATTCCACATTTGGACACTTTTGGTTGGTTTGGGGGTTTAGGGTTAAATAGAGTATGATGATTTATTTCTTTGTATTACAACACAGCGAGAAGGAAGAGGAGGCAGTAGTGGAGACACAGGTACACTTCAGAACTAAGATGGGTACGTATCCCAGACAGCTGTCCTACATAGACAACCTTTGTCAGTGGGTAAACCAGTTTCATTAAGGGCAAGAAACTGAAATTAAACATACAGCCAAGTCTCTTTGTGTGTTTGTTTGGGGCTGGGGTTGTGAGGGACTTGTGTCCTAGTCAGAGCAGTTAGAATCTGATGGAAAAAAGGTTGGCAAGTTTGGTGTCAAATTTTCAACATTTTTTTCACAAAATATTGAATTTTAGTCACAGCTAAAGCTAGTCAGTCAAACTGAATGTACATATTGACTTGTGAACATATTTATTTGGCTGAACTGCCTGAACTTTCGTCAATAACTTAGAGGCTGTCATTTGGCCAAAAATACATCTTGGGTAAAACCATGAAACCACATTATAACAATACTCACATATGCAACATATTCATTTCACAACATATGTTTTGAGGGATGGAAAGTTAAATTCCTGTGCAATTTGACTCATTGGTGTGACATATTCAGATAAAAGACACATTTTCACTGGAAAAGATGTTGTCATTATAACAAGGTTTCACAAAAGATTTATATTCTGTAACACTTGAGCTGCCCAGAGGATAAACATTTGATAACATAAAATTTCACCTTGTTAGAATTAGAATTTATAATGATGGAAAGGACAGGGGAAGAAAAGTACATAGAATATAATGACAATTTACACTTGAATTAACAGCAAATTTTTATTAAAGAACTATCTTTGTAATATTAGCATGGTCTTTGTGTCTATTTGATTTCTGTTACATATATCACATTAATGAATTGGTCCCTTGCATGCATGGGACAGGAAGAACTATAAACCTGAGGGATGGACTGTCAACCCGCAGCTTCACTTCGGGTTGACAGTCCATTCCGAAGGTTTACAGTTCTTCCTGTCCCACAAAGGCAAGAACACCAATTCCTTCATTATATGGAAGAACAATAAATGAAAAAATATCACGTCACTTGTGCGTTGTCGAGAGACGCAAACCTCATTTCCTTGGCCATCTTGTCTTGTGTGGACTGAAGAGGCTGCATGTCGTCTGTTTTTTACGGGCAAGGCCAGCTCAAATGTGCAGTGCCCCATGGGGCAAAAATTAGCAGCAGGCAACAGTAATTTTCTTGCGGATAACAGTCAAAACTGTTACATGCCAGCTTAGCCAATCAGAACACTAGATTAATGCCTGCGGTATAATAATTTGTAAGGGTACATGTACATTTTGCAGATTTGACAATGAACTGTGATTTTGAATACAGTGAACATGATTTTTTATAATTGAATAGCACATGGGTGTATGTTTAACTAAAGCTCAACTCTAGGAAGCTACAGTTGTTTTGGGCAGACTTCTAAGAGGCAAAGCTACACAATGCGTATATCTCTATCTGTTATTATATGCATGAATGAAGCCCAAAACATAATCAGTGTGACCTAGAACTTGTTCTTGTGAATGTATATAGTATCACTTCAGAGCTTGAGTGGGTACCAGCAATATGTACTTGCTAGTAACTTGCATTACCTTGCCAGTTACACATTACTTGTACTCAAAATGACAGGTGCACTGGCAACCATTAGTTTTACATAGTTGTTAACCATTTACTCTTACAGCACGAAACCTGTATAGGACTTTATTCAAGACAAAGCAGGCAGAGCGCAATGAGCTGTTCCTGCCGGGCAGGATGGCTTATGTGGTAGAGCTGGAGGACGATTTTGGTGATTCAGACATCCCAACAACTCTCATCAGGAGTAAGGCAGACTGTCCTAGCCTGGAGGTAGGCATTATGTAGACAGTGGTAAGACAGACTGTGCCAGCCTTGAGGTAGGCATTATGTAGACAATAGCAGGGCAGACTGTCCCAGTCTGAGGCATTTTGTAGACAGTAGTAAAGCAGACTGTCAACCTGGAAGTAGGCATTATGTACACAGTTAGCAGTAGTAAGGAAGACTTTCCCAACCTTGAAGTAGGAGTTATGTACACAGTTAGCAGCACTAAAGAAGACTGGTGGAACCTGAAAGCAGGCATTATGTACACACTAGGTAATGGTAAGGAAGACTGTGCCAGCCTGGAAGTAGGCATTATGTGCACAGTAGGCAGCGATAAGGCAGACTGTCCCAGCCTGGAAGAGGGAATTACGTACATAGTAGGCAGCAGCAAGGCAGACTGTCCCAACGGGGCAGTTAGGCAGACTGTGCCAATCTGGAAGTAAGCATTAAGTACACAGATCCTCCTGTCTATATATCCACCTAATCAAATGTATGTCTTTGAACAAGAGGAATGAATGGTGTGTCATTCGAATGTAGCCCTACCTTCAGGTTTAAGGATCAATATCGAAGCTGTGATGAACTTTAAAGTGTTACCAAAATAATCATAGTCTTTTGTTTAAGTTTGATCATAGACAGTTTCTGATTATCACAGTGCACATTACAAAATGCACTTTATACACACACACATATATATATATATATATATATATATATATATATATATATATATCTGTAACAGTACATAATTATACATGCTATTGTAAGTGTTCAAAATGATTTTTATGTTTGTGTCCTGTTTTCTCTCATTTTAAGTCTACAACTACTCTGACAACTAATGACATCGTTATCAACAAACTGACGCAGATCCTGTCCTATCTCAGGCAGGGCCGCAGGGACAAGAAACTTAAAAAGAAAGACAAAGGTAAGTCTGCTCACTGCTTTGTTACGCCGTTATCTGACCTCATGTTTCAGTGTTGTCATAGACTTGAATACTGCCCATCCAGTGATTGTGTGGATTCTATGATTGACGTCGGATATCATGACCGAAGCGCGTGACATTGATGTCATGATATTCAACAGAGGTAATAGAATCCACACAATCACTGGATGGGCAGTAATAAAGTCTATTCTATCATGGTTGGACTTGATTTAACTCTAATAATTACCCCCAGTGCAGCAGTGTTTGCATAGTAGGCCTACACAGGTCTACCAGCCACCTAGCTGATCTTCGAGTAAAGTGGCACCTAGCTGATCTTCGAGTAAAGTAGCACTTAATTGCAATCACTAGGCGTAGTGCCAAATTACCACGCTGAACTTAGGGGTTTTAAATTTACGCAAGCAAAGAGTTCCATTGATTCTACCAAGCTTAGAGCATCACACAAAAACGCTGTTGGACTATGAGTAAACCTGTGTACAACTTTAACATCACATCTGGAATATACAGAATGCCAAATAGTGGATCGATAGGTCAAATGTTTCAAATGGAAGTTTGCAGTTCTGTCAACAGATGGTGCTGCATGTCTGTAAAGAAAGCTTTCCAGGCTACCTCAGAAAATATTAACACAGCAAACTGTATAGAAAGACAAAACCAAACTTACAGAAAATGTCAAAATGACAAAATTCTCATTTTGGTGTTTTTCTACATACACATACCTTCAAGTTAAATGTTTTTGATTGACTTTGTCATGTGTTCTTGCATTTTGTGCAGCAAAGTTAAAAGAAGAAGAGAAGCCCAAGTTGACTGGAGCAGATGAGGGGTTAGTATTGAACAAACAGCAGACAACATTCAAATTACGCAGAGTATGAATTAGTATTATGAACATAGGCTGTAAGGGCCAGATAATACACAACGGGCACTCTGTTGCAACAAAGAAAGAAAAAGGAAGCATTGGCCAGGTATTTCAAAAGATCTAGATTTGTTGGAAAGTTTGGGCTTGCCTTATTAAGTTAATTACGCTCTGTGTATTTGACTGGCTTAAATGTTCTTTCCTGCACCTTGTGTCTTTATCTGGCTTTTATGCAGACATCCCAGCTTGATGAAGTATGCTAGTAGAAAAGCAAATGTACCCTGAAAAAATAAAAGTATAATTAAGCAAAGCAAGTGTTTTGAAACTCATGCTTTGTGAGCTCTATTTACTTTACATCTAGTTTGCCACTCTCTGTAGTTGTAATGGCAAGTACATGTACCTGTAACAGTGTGTCAGACCTCTTCACAACTTCAGCTGCATATAGTCTCTCCTTATTTATAATATACAGTCAAACCTGTCATTAGTGAACACCCCTTGGGACCGAGAAAAGTGTTCACTATTTTAAGGTTGTTCACTATTAAATGTCAAGTTAGATTAGCATGAACAAAACAAGAATGGGACCAAGAAAAGTGTTCACTAATTGTAGGATGTTCACTAATCTCAGCGTTCACTAAACACAGGTTTTACTGTACTTTTTTGTGATAGAATTTATGGAGAACTAGGACACTATGTGCCATCTTACTCCAAGGGGAAAGAAAAAGAACGCAAAGAAAAAGACAGGAAAGACAGAGACCGAGACAGGCAAGATGGCCATCGCAGGGACAGATGGGATCGTGATAGTCATGGTGACAAAGATCGCCATCATGACAGAGATCGAGATCGAGATAGAGATAGACACCGTGACAGGGATAGCCGTGGAGATAGAAGAGACAGAGAAAAAGGCTATGACAGAGACAGAAAGAGATCTTACTTTGAAAAGCCAGCTGATGAGGTTAGTTCCGTCAGTCAATGTAGAAACAGGCATCTCTACAATTTCGTGTATGATTTTTATCTATCATTGATTTAATTGGTTGCAGTCTTTTGAAAGAAAACAGGATCATGTTCAGGACTTCATATCACCTTGATCACAAGATGGCATAACATTCAAATTTGTAGTCACCCTAGTTCACTGCGGTATACATGTGATGTGCAGTTTTGTATTGAATTGTACATTGAAAATAGATTTTGAAGCAGAAATTTATGGAAGCTTACATTGGTGATGGTAATTCATAAGTCTTTATGATACACTCTGCAGTGAATAGTGTGATCAAGTATGGCAAAGTTAAATTAAATTTGGGAAATTATTTTCATGTGTACACATGTAATGATGTAGAACATCTTTGACAAATTTTGTTTAAAATTGTTATTCTTATCGCCTCAAGATTTTACCAAATCATTTCATTAGCCCTGGTACAACACATAGAATTGTGCTTGTAATAGTCTGTGGCACTGCTTATCTGCTGGGATCCTGCAAAATACAGGAAGGCATTACAAAAAAACATGTTTACATCCAGTAGAAGGATCTAAAGAAAGAAAGAATTTAAATATTCTGACTTGCAGGATGAAGAGAAGGAGAGAGTTCCAAGCACTGCCAAGGAGCTGGTCAAATCTATCAATGAAAAATTCTCAAAGGTAAATATTAAGTTGTCATTTTCAGTGAAGAGTAATGTTTTGTGATTGAAACAAAGATAAAATGGCAGTTACTTGACCTTTTTGTGATTCTTTGAGGAGTATAAGCTTACCAGATTCAGATTAATGTTGTGGTCGTGTCAATTAAATGTTGCCAGGCTGTTGTAAACAAGAGCTATATGTTACAGTCCTCGGGGCTTTGTGGCATATTGTATAATTTGGCAACAAATTGTGATTGTGCATTGTACATGAGAATATGTCGTATAACTGATGATCTTGTATCACTTGTTTTTTAAAAGGTCTGCCCCATGGGGGGAACCCTTTCTGTTTTCGGGTTGTCTGTCCATGCGGATGTGCACATTATCATTACCCTGATATCTGCAGAATGCCTCCATGTATTTTGCTCAAATTTAGGAAGATGCTTATCTTACCTGTCAAGATGAACTGATAACATTTTGGTGTCACCATGACCTAATTTGAGCAAATGGCAACCTAATTACATGCTTGTTAGGGCAGACAATTCAGTCAACGCTTTGCGTTGAAGCTATGTCTAGTTAATCTGCAGTAACTAAACTGGTTATACATGCATCCTTTGTGAATGTTTTTGTATGTTGTGCATTTTTATAACCCACAGTCCAAATTTTCCTACCAATAAAAAAACCTGAGTGTTTTCACTAGGATATATAATAATACAGTGTGAAAATTTTTACAGTTGGGTGCAATAGCTGAAGGGACTCAAACAGAATGGTGGAGAATTGAAACATTCCTTGCATGTGATGCTACTCGTTAACATGTAACTGAATTACTAGTATGATTTATTGTTTTGCAGGGGTGGGCACCAGCAGACATCGAGCGTGAGGCAGCTCTGCAGCCTGGAGAGGGTGCCAGACCTGCCAAGTCCAGAGATAATGAGACGTATAAGAAACTAACCTGTAAAATCGAGATTAACAGTTATGCTGAGTGCTATCCTGGGTAAGTAACCTGGATATTATTCCTGTGACATTATTACAGACTCAGCGAAATGCGTAGGTGACAAATATATGTGTCCGCATGATCAGTGCAGCAGAGTTGCCAACATTGAAAATTTTGAATTCTGGACATGTTGTCTGCAGATCTCTTGTGAAGGGCTGTAATGTTGAGTTCTCAAGTGGGGGGAATCCCAGGGGGCAGGCATCCCTGTTACAGTGGAACGAAATGTTCCAACAAAAAAATAAAAAGAAGGTGGCAGTGAAATTTTATGGATTCTAGTGTTAAAACCAAGCAATCTATCATAATTCTGGCATATTTGGGATCATTCTGGCCACCTTTTCTGCACGCATGCACAAATTTATATCTGTGGCAAATTTCAGTGAAATTTTGCTCAAAAGGGGACAGTCTGTGAAATGTGGGACTGTTTTACAAGGTCAAGGACAGTTGCCCACACTGGTACATTGGTTTTTGTTTTATAATATGTGAAAGGTTCCTTTCATCAGATGCTACCCCCTAAACATATTTTCATGCAGGGTATGGGATATCTTGGGTATTATATTGGAAGGGTGAAGGGACACTTCATTATGGAAAAGCAATTTTTAGGGTCATGTTTCAGGTGATCTTAGGCTTATACATGAGGCTCAAGTGTATATATAATGGTTTTATACCTTTTTACAAACACCAGATTGGTTCTTGGCGGGAGGGGGGGGGGCGGGGCAGAAAGAATAGATATATTTAAATTCAATAGATATTAACAGTAGTGTAACTGTTGGTATTTATTATTTGTAAAAAAAAAGTACCCCTCCCCCTCCCGTCACCCTCTTATTATGGATAGTGTCATGTCATAGTACATGTACTTGATATCCATATATTGTTGCAGTATGATGGAGTCAGCAGATGCCATTGATGACTCTGACGATGAAGTAGACTATACCAAAATGGATCAGGGCAACAAGAAGGGACCCATTGGTAGGTGGGACTTTGACACACAGGAGGAATACAGTGACTACATGGCCAACAAGGAAGCTTTGCCAAAGTAAGTACAATCATGTGAAGACACATTGTCAAGTTCAAGTCAATAGCCAGGTTCATGAGGCAGATTTGGAGTCGTGGGCTAGTGCTAGCCATTAAGGTGTATTTTGGTTGACAAATTTATGAAATCATAAGCAAAATGGCCAAGAACTCTAAAGGTGATTGTCAAAAGTTGAACACTAAAATCATGTCATTGCAGTAAGTTGACAGCTGAGGGTTTACACTTCATTGAACTGGAAATTTGCCACATCTGTTAGGGATGGTACAAAATTTTCATCATTTTTGAACTAGCACTGATAGTAAGCAAGGGGGGAAGGGGCTAAATGGGTCTGTACACTTTCATAGAATGTGGAAAATGATGGTCAATTTTTGTCCTGTATTGTGCAATTTTGCTATGATTTTGGGGTAAAAGTATCATTTTTAAAGTACTAATTTGGGGGGAGGGGGGTGTCATTGAATATAGTACCCTAAGTACTAATTCAAAAATGATAATATTGAACCAGCCTTTGGTGCCCAAACCAATAGGTTTATCATTGAACATGACATGCATGTTGTTGCTCACACTGAGTTCTTGAACCAGGCAGACCAAGTACATAGCTGGAGGGATGAGCCTTATTGACACAGCAAGTGCTCAGCACTTGCTTCAATACAAAATACAATGGATAATTCAAGAGCATGTTATTGTGTAGAGTTGATTGACATTTCCAATCTCTTTTTGACTCAAACCAGTGATTAATACACTTTACACAGTCTTGTTACATGTCTACAAAATCACAAAATTGCATGTGCCGGGGCATGATTTTTTTTCTAATTGTTGACTTGTCAGTCAGCAGAGCTTATAAAAAACGGTTTGCATCCATTGTTTGTCTGTTAAACTCTTTACATTTTTTACTTCTTATCAAAACCATTGCATGGAGTGTTTTGATTTTACATATGGATGTTTCCTAGGTGGTCCTCTGCCAAGTTTGTGAAATAGATGTTGATCTAATTATGAATTAAAAAAAAAGAATAATTGAATTTTTTTTGTCTTAGATAGTTAAGAGATTGCTTTGATTTTGCATACATGGTCACATGGGTTCATGTAGTTTACATTTCGGCAACCAGGTGGAACTTTATTTTTTCCAATTTTCTTTCTTTTTAATCAATTTTTGTGTATTAAGATTATTTTCGACCTCCAGAAGTTTTTTAGTAGAGTTGCATGAAAGTTAATCGGAATATAATTTTACTAAAGGGTGATGCATGTGAAGTTTTGGTGAAATTATGAGACATCAAACTTTGGAACGATGTGTCATAAATGCCAATATTATATAGGAAAACAACACTAGTACATTACATGTGTTACTATGCTTTTGCACATCAATTTTGCCCAGGTGGACCATCACCAAACTTGTGAAGATGACGCAGTAGTTATGCATACTTTGGCAGGGGATCCATGTGTACTGTTTAGTAGAATTCAGGTGTTTTGTTGAGTCAGCAATCTGACATAGTGGCTTATATCTTGATAATGGTGGAACCCAGGTCCATGGTTACTGTTAAACATTGATAAGGAAGTACTTACGGGGTTTGGTGCTGTGATCTTTGACCCAGATTGACCTTGAAAGGTCAAACTGACATTGGCTCATACCAAAATTTTGAGTCCGTTGATAGGTATGCACAAATACAGTACAGTGGCATCTCCCCATTAAGACCACCCATGAAACTCAAAAATGAGGTTTCAATTCACAATTAACAAAAAGCTAGACCATGAATGTGTGGTCTTAATACAGAGATGATTTCTTTAGCGAGAGTCTTAATTGGAGATTCCACAGAGCATGTAATACAGCAGTAAAGTCTGTACTTGTAGATCCAGCAAATTCCATTTAGCAGGGTACGGGATCATCATGATCCTCAGTGATTTTTTGTGGGTTTTTTTTTTTGGGGGGGGGGGGGTTGTGTGTGTTTTTTTTTGTTTTTTTTTTTGAATTCTGTTTTCACTGGTATGAGTAAGGATGATGGCATGAAGTTTATTCTTAGTGTCCCTAATGAAGCAGTTCAACAATATGGCTGTTCTGTAATGTGAGGCTAACATACACAAATCTTGGTGTAATAGGTGTGCATATGTATTTGTGTTTTGACATGTTATGATTTACATGTACAGTTAATTGGATGTAACATTCTTCTTTGTGCAGAGCGGCTTTTCAGTATGGTGTCAAAATGGCTGATGGCAGAAAGACACGGCGGACAGGACCAAAAGATGAGAAAGCTGAGCTTGACAGAGAGTGGCAGAAGATCCAGAACATCATTGCCAAGCGGAAACAGATGGGCACAGAAGGAGAACCATACTCAAAAATGTCCAAATACTAATATACTCAAAAATGTCCAAATACTAATATTCTTAAGTTGTCTTTCTGGGCCACCGAAGCAGTGGAGTGCAATGTGGACTTGCAGCTGTTTTTCAAGTTATGTGTAGTATCTGTAGTGGTCCTGAGCCAGGCACTATATATACAGTGAACCTCATTATAACGACACTCAGATGTCCAACATGTTCATTATAATGACACAAGTTTTGAATGGCAAAAAGTCATTTTCTTTGTTGTTTGATTCATTTACCTGACATATTCAGTCATCTGCCACATTTGTAAGGGAACCCATGGTGTCATTATAACGAGTTTTCACTGTATATGCTTTGACTGCAATTCCTTTTGCACTGAAAGAACAGTCGGGTGAACAGTGTAAAGCATGTTGCCTTAAGTTGCATTGCAGGTAACATCCCCCTGGCAGCCACCTGTTGTCGGCTGAGGCATGAACAAAACCTGTTTCATTCATTGGTGTAGAATGTCATTTGACAGGAAGTATGTGCTGCCTTCAAGAACAGTGAATCTCAAATGCCTGATTGGATTATTGACACTTCACGTTCTTTGAACAAGTATACTGATGATTACAAACAGTTGAGTTTATATTATGGCACTATGAGTTCAGTACAGTTCAGAATTATTAGTTCCACTCCTCTAAACAAATGAGGCCTGTAGTTGGAAGATATTCTCATACGGCCACAGAACCCAAGTATTTTATGTACATCATCTGCTGGTGCGCATTGCATTTTTCTGCAGCAAGTAGCACAGGAATAAGGCCTGAAAATCGCTTTGATATATACAACATGTAATCAAAAGAAAAAAAAAAGTTTTGGACTCGTTTATATTCAGACTGGGCAATAATTATTTGCATACAGAATAATGATGGTTGGTGAATCTGAAACTACTGATGCCAAATTGTTAGAACATGTTTACATTTTACATGAAGGTCTTTTGCTGTAAATGTACTGCATCAATCAGTCAATTTCCATTTTTAAAGAAGGAATCAAAATCAATGGTTGTGAAAGTCTGAACTGCATACATTCAAGATGCTGCAGTAAGATTATTGAAATGATGCTACAAGACGTTTACAATGATCATGATTGTGTTGTTGCATAGGTTTTGGATCAGCATGGATTGGTTTTACTGTTTATACTAAGACTGTGAGACTATCCCCCAAACTGTTTGTGCAAAAGATGCATATTTTCAGTATGATAAAAATTCACTTTTTTTCGGGGGGGGGGGGTATGTCTGTCAAATATATTTGTCTAGTGTTTTAAATGGAAATTAAAAAGCTTGGTGAAAAGACAACTGTCAGACTCTATAAATTAATATTGAAAGGTAGAAATAAAAATAGTATACAGTGTGATGTTAAGAGTTTGGTTTTACTTTCCAGTGGTTACTATAATGCATTAAGATAATTACATGCCATTCATTGGTTCACTACAAACTACAGTATTAAAGTCTTTCCTTCCGGCAAAGCTTGTCCAGGACGTATTTTGTATGCTGTAACACCTACATGTACCAAACTTGATGGGTGGATACTTCATGCATAGGGATGTGTCGCTCACCAAAATTGGGTCACTGTGACATTTGACCCCTTTTAAGTTTTAGCTTTTCCATGCCAAATTTCGTATACCATCACACCTGCAGCTACCAAATTTGGTGATTGAATACTCAACTTTATGGGGTGGGTGTGTTGTGCACCAAAATGTGGGTCACTGTGACCTTGACCTTTGACCCACCCATAAAGATTTAGCTTGTCCAGGCTATATTTCCTATACCATAACACCTACAGCTACCAAATTTGGTGTGTGGACAGTTCATAGGATGGATGTGTGTTGTGCACCAAATTTGGGTCACTATGACCTTTGACCCCCCCCCCCCTTTTAAGTTTTAGGCTGTGCGGGTTATATTTTGTATACCATGACACCTACAGCTACCAAATTTGGTGTGGACACTTCCCAGGATAACAGTGTGTTGCACATCAGAATTAGGTCACTGTGACCTTGACCTTGACCATTCCTAGTCCTTTCAACCCTATACCATAAAACTTGCAGTGGCCAAATTTGGTGTGTGGACACTTCATGGGATACAGGTGTGTAGCAGTTTTCATAAAGTTTCTGTAAGTTTGTAGCTGAGCTGTCTTGTCAGTGAGCTGAGCTTATGTGGTGGGTAGGCATCTGACATCTGTCATCTGTCAGCGTCCACAATTTACATTTTCGAATTCTCCAATATCAATGGGCACATTCAGCTCAAATTTGGTGGGACTGTACCTTGTTTGGGTCTCTACCAAGTTTGTTCAATGGTCGCGTTCCAGTGATTTTTAGCTGTCAGTCAGCTGAGCTTATCTTATGGTCCTCCGTCCGTCCGTCTGAATGAAAATGAAAGTGATACAAAAGCTACTTTCCTTGATCTGGATATAGAAATAAGGCACAACCAGTATGTAACAAAAATATTCGACAAGAGAGACCAGTTCAAATTTGATATTATCTCCTACCCTGACCTGACAGGAAACATTCCAGAGAAACAAGCATATGGAGTTTGTATCGGACAAGTCACATGTGTTGCTAGAAACGCCACACTTTTTAGCGATTTTTGTCAATAGGGTTAGAACTCTGTTGCATAAATTACAACACAAAGGTTATAAAAAACAACAACCACACAAAACTGTTGAAATGTTGCCAGAGATATGACCAAATACCTAAGAAATACAACACTAACTGAAGAGCATTGGTCAAATTGTGTCAAGTTGATGGAGTTTGAAATGACAAAGTATAGTCCTCCCAAGTGTTTAGAGTGGTAAGGGGGAAAGTATACTTAACCCACCTAGAGAATTTTCTCTAGTCCGTCTTGAGTCGGAAAACCATGATCAAACTCACTTTTTGCAGGATTTCTTTCTTTTCAATCTTCATCCAGTACAGTGGAAGAGGGTGGCTTTCAGCTAATACCTTAGTACACTTTACCTCATAACACCTCTAGTGAACTTTATGGTGCTAAAAGTTGTATTACTATTTACCTGTTTATACCAGTGTCGGTATGGTGGAATAGTGTATGAAGCTTTTAAGTTTCAAAGGAGACGTCCGTCATCCGTCAACAATCCACATTTTTGACTTTTTTTCTGAAACCGTCAGCCAGATCCACTTCAAACTTGGTAGGGATGTGCCTTTGGTGGGTGTCTACCAAGTTTGTTCAAAATGGTTATGGTCCAGTGATTTTGGGATTTTTTATGAATTTTTTTGTTCTTTTTTTGGGCAAATTCTTAAAAAAATCTTCTCCGAAACCGATCACCCAATTGCTTTGATATCACACAGGAACATTCCCTGGGACTCCTAGTTCTTAATTTGTTCACCAGGTGGCGCTGCAATTTTTTCTATTTTTGTGTGTGTGTGTGAATTTTTGTGTGTTTTTGCTATTTTTGACTTCTTCTCCAGAACTGTCACTCAGATTAAGCTGAAACTTGGTGGATATGCTCCTTGAGGAAGGGTCAAACAAAGTTGTTCACTAGGTAGGAATGCTGTGGATTCCTGATTTTTAACAAGTTTTTCAATTCGGGTACTTATCGGTAAATGCACCTTTCCTATTGATTACTATGTAAGTCAATGGGCATTCTAATGCTAATTCACATTTTCTGATTTCTTCTCTGAAACCGTCATTCAGATTAACTTCAAAGTTGGTGGTAATGTACCTTGGGTGGGTTTCGACCAGTTCCATTCAAATGGTCAGGCTCCATTGATTTTTGGATTTTTTATGAATTTCTTTGTTCTTTTTTGGGCAAATGTTAAAAAATCGCAAGGGTATATCTACATGTCAACTGAGTACAGGACTGTCATAGTCCTCTTGTTTTGGACAAAATCTTCTCCACAACCCCTCACCCAATTGCTTTGATATTACATATGAACACTCCTTGGGACTCATAGTTCTTTAGTTGTTCACCGGGTGGTGCTGCATTTTTAATTTTTTTTTGTAAGGAAATTTTTGTGTTTTCATTATTTGTGACTTCTCCAGAATTTCTTTCAAACAGTCAATTCAAAAATTAATAAAAAATAGGAAAATTATTGCATTATTATCTGCTTTGTAAACTTGGTAGATGTCCACCTGAGGAACATCCATGTGAAAAATCAAAACATTCCAAGCACCAGTTTTTGAGAAGTCCAAAATGTAAATACAATAGCTATATAAAATGGTAGCCCTTACCGAAGGTTGCAAAGTTTGAGTTCCAATAACTTTGTCAAAAATTAACATACCCATATCATTTTTTTAAAAAAAATCAAAACATTCCAAGCACCGTTTTTTGAGAATTCCCAAATGTAAATACAATAGCCATATAAACTGTGCAGTGGTAGTACTTACCGATGGCTCTAAAGTTCGAGTTCCATTAACTTTGTCAAAAATTAAAACAAACCATATCATTTTTGCATACTTATTATCTAAAGGCAAATTATATTCTGAAAAATTTTAAGCAATTCTGTTCTGTTGTTCTAGAGAAGTCAAAAAAAGTCTTAACACAAATAATCATTAAAAACTTAGAAAAAATTACAGCATCACCTGGTTGCCAAAATAAGAACAAGGTAACCCCAGTTCACCCTATACGTAATATAAAAGCAATTGGCCAAGGAGTTCTAGAGATGAAGATTTTTTTTTTCTTCTTAACAAATAAATTAGAAAATCGAAAAATTATTGCATCTTCATCTCCTTTGCAAACTTGGTACAAGTCCACCTAGGGAGCATCCATGTGCAAAATCAGAACATACCATGCAGCAGTTTTTGAGAAGTCAAAAATGTTAAAAAAAGTCCAACAACGGACAAAGGATGCAAACGGTTTCCAATAGCTCCAATAGTGAACAAATTAAGGTCTATGGGTCCCTGGAAGTGTCCCGATGCAATTTTATAGCCATTGGCCTGGTGGTTTCTGATTTAAAAAAAAAAAAAATTTTAAAACAAAAATGCATAAAAAAATAATCTATGGACCGTGGCCATTTGAACACACTTGGTAGGGACCCACCCAAGTATTAATTGGATCTGCTGATTGACAATTCAGCAGAGCAAACAATTGCAGCGCCACCTGATGAACAAATTAAGAACCAGGTCTCCCTTGGAGTGTTCCTGTGTGATAAAGCAATTTGGTTTGCGGTTTAGGAGAATATTTTTTCAGCTTAATCTGAGTGATGGTTCTGGAGAAGTGGAAAATAGCAAAAGCACACAAAATTTTTTTTTTTAAATGAGAAATTAAGAACTAAGAGTCCCCAGGAGTGTTCCTGTGTGATATCAAAGCAATTGGGTGAGGGGTTTGCCCCAAAAAGGAACCCAAAAATTCATATAAAAAATCCAAAAATCAGTGGAACATGATCATTTGAACAAACTTGGTAGAAACCCACTCATAGCACATCCCCACCAAGTTTGAAGTGAATCTGGCCGGCGCTTTTTCAGAAAAAGTAGAAAATGTGAATTGTGGACAGACAACCCACGGATGGATGACAGACCCTCACAAAAGCTCAGCTGACTGACAAGTCAGCTGAGCTAAAAAAAAAAAAGAAAAGGAAAGAAAAAAACAATAGAGAAAATTGCAATGTCACCTGGTGAACAAATTAAGGTCTATGGGTCCCCGGAAGTGTCCCGATGCAATTTTAAAGCCATTGGCCTGGTGGTTTCTGTTTTGTTTTTGTTTTTTGTTTTTTTTAAACAAAAATGCATAAAAACTAAAAAATCTATGGACTGTGGCCATTTGAACACACTTGGTAGTGACCCACTCAAGTATTGAGTGGATCAAGCTAATGGTTTGAGAGAAAAAGCCCAAAATGTGAATTGTGGATGGACAGCTTGAACATTTCGTAAGCTCAGCTGACAAGTCAACTGACCTAAAAATCTCTGAAATGACCATTCTAATTGCTTCAAAATTGCATAGGGATACTGAGGATCCTTAGACCTTAATTGTACACTGGGTGGCACTGCAATTTTTCCTATCTCTATTTTTTTTTTTTTTTGTCTGTTAAAGCTATTTTTGACTCCTTCTCCAGAAGCGTCCCATAGATCCCTCTGAAACTTGGTGGCAATGTCAAAGCTTACTGCTGGTTACAGATAGGCAAATGATTGTCCCAAATTGACATGGATTACAGACAGGCACAGAACTGTGTCAAATTAACACTGCAACTTGAGTGACACTGTAAGCTATTTATTCTGTTACAGACAGTGAACTAGTTATGGAATTTTAGGTTTAGCTTCTGCGTGCATTCCTGTGGGATGTTTGTTTATGAGGTCATAGCAAGCTGCAATTGCCCATACTTCACTACCTTTTTTTAGCCTGTGTTTGTGATGGCATGTCTTCTTACTTCCTGGATCCATTAAAGTACTGAATGTTTTCTTCATGGTGTGAGTGTTTTCAATATGGGAAGCATCAGCAATGCTGAAAGCTACGATCTATTTCTGAGATAAAGTTGACGATGGATTCGCTTGACACACACAGTCTGCTGATGGCTGTGGCCGGTAGCAAATAGGTCATGCAACAGGTCTTCAGGTAGACTTGCTCAAGTCTCACTGGACTGTCTTCCGTATTTTATTTAAAATCAAATTCATTGCCAAATTAAATTTTAAGTAAACACACGTCGTAGCTTTACCTAGCTGATTGGCGTGGAACGTGTATATAACCAGATAACATTGACTCCAGATGATTAGCGCCGGGCGGTCTACACTGTGTTTCTTATCACACAGACAAGCGAGCGGTCATAATGCACTCCTCTTCAGAAGCTGTTAATTGAGCTACTGTGTAATGAAGGATTAATTGCAGTGAACCGCGTCAGGCAGAGGGCGTCCAGTGAGACTTGTCAAACTTGCCGGCTTGTCGCTGCTATGAATTATTCATGAGCAGTCAAGCACGTGACAGATTCAAGGCCGTCTCAAATTCCATGTGTTGACTGTTGTTTATTTACATGCAAGCATGCACATTTTATTGTAGAGAAACGTCAGTTCTTGCCGATGGCTATTTCGAGCGGCGTTAAAATGAATATTTTCCTACTACGATGACTTAAATCAATGACCGGGTCGTTGCTTGTGACAATTTGAATGATGTAATTTTGCAAAACTGCGCAAAAATAGGGTGATTTCATCGTCTCTATCTCGATTTTTTTTGTCTCCGCGCCATGTTGTTTATATAGTTAGAATGCTCAGAACCTTGGCTATTTTAACAACAAGCTCTCCCATTGGCTGAAACAAAAGTATTTTAGCGGGAACACCTTCAAAACTGCTTCTATTTCAAACAGATGCGTCGTTATTTTAGTCGGAAACTACAAGGGCCCAGAATCGATCACATGGTGTTCGCTGTCTACTCAAAAAGTTTTTATATCGCTGTTTCGTTCGGTAGAACTCGCTGCCTCGTGTTGTGAAGTCTGGCTTGAAAGATGGGTGACATTTGTGTGAACACAAGTGATATAAACATATTTTATTCGTAGAATACAATTGGGAAGGAGGGCAGAGTGACAAGTGACGATTACGGACAATTTATTAAAGCAAGGAACAAAATTTAACGCTGTAAATTGGTGAGAATGATAACATATACTACCACTGTACCAGTCTTTGCGTACAATAGAGTAGAGGGTCCAATTTTTTCACGGAAAGAGAGTAAAATACGCCAGCCGCAGGTGAACATGGCTCGGGTGAAAATACCGCTGCCGCGTGTTTATCATGCTGACAGTTTGTCAGTAACTGCGATAAAGTGTGTTTATGGACTTTTCGTTTAAATTGACAAAAGAGCCACATAGAAATGTAGAGGTCTTACTCAACAAAACTTAAATCATGACGTGGATCATTTTGCATTAATGCAAAAATAAAAAAGTTGTGGCACTGATTTGACTTCTAAGATCCCGCGAAACCCCGGATGTTGTGACGTCACTCCCACCGAATCGATGGTAGTCCAGAGTGGGCTTGTGCAAGTTTGACAAGTCCCTGGTGTCGGCAGCCGGAGGGAGACGGTCAGCTTTGTCTCGCTTGAGTGGCCAGTGACTAGCCATGCATTCATCGAAGGCCACTTTCCACTCGCAATGATAATGGGATTAGAACTGACCAGGACTCAATAGCTGCTACTGTTGAAACCGACACGGCGGCAGTGTCGACCAGTTCAAAAAATATAATAATAATAGTAGGACCTACTTAATAACACCGTGTAGTTGGCATAATATTATTCAGTTAACTTTGTGGAGGGGAAAATGTGTCGCACTTCTGGGTGGGACCGCGGGATGGGAAAATAGGGACATGCACCAGGGACTTGTGCAAGTCTAGTCTTCAGGGATTATTGCTTGCAGTGAGGGACAGCAGAATGCTTGTTACTTTTATTCTGTAATTGAAATGGAAATTATTTTTAATATCTATCAATCAAAAAAATTAACAAAATATAGGGAAATGCTATCTCTGTCGATCTTCTAGGAAAAGCCATCAAGTGTTGCCACTGTCGAGACTATGCAGTCATTTTCATAGCCATTTATCAATGTAGCAAGACCTATGAAACTAGATGGACAGAAACCTTGTTAACATAAGCGCTCCTCTTGCCATTTTGCTCACAAGTACCCAGGTTTCTTTCTTTCTGACCTTCAGAATTAAGGTGCCAGTGCAACTAATTAATTCTTTCACCTTGAATTTAATCAATCGATCATTACAAACACCAACACAGGCTACAGCCACTATGTCTATTCAATGTGTTGTACCACTACCAGGCCAGCTCATCTAACAAGCCAATGGCTCTCCCAAAATGCAAAAAATTACTAATTGCATTTTATTTCAGACAAAATAAGTTCATAGATATAATCGATTGATATTCATGGTCCCTCTACTCAAACAAAAAGGTAGTACATGCCATATTTTGAGTTGTTTTCATGTCTTTCCTGCATCCCCATTCATGGGTTATGTGCATAGACTTACATAGGACTTTCATGTGAGCATAAAGGTGTCGCCCCCATTCATCTAGTATGACAGTGTAACTGACAGGTGGTGCTGTTTCAAAAGTTGTGTATAGCAAAACTGACACAACATGGGGATTTCTGACAGGAGTAGTCAGAAAGCACCTTTAAAAGAGCCAAGGGACTAAATAGTTTTTTTTTTTTCAAAATGTGCCTTGCAACGAGGGGCATTATGAAGAAGGGGCTCTTGTAAGTGCCAGAAGAGGTAGCTTGAAACAATTCATCATGTATTGAGGCCAGTAAAAATGCAGGGTTCATACAGCCTTGTAAAGATGAAAGTTCAAGAACTTTCAAATCCTTTCTCTGACATCATATACATGTATAAGGCAACAGGAAGTCCCAGGGACCACTTTAACAGTGCTGCCAACTTGCCACACTTAAAATCCAGGAGGTGGAAAGTAAAATTCAGGAAAATTGATAAATTAGTATGAAATATTAAGGAAACTATTGATGAAATTCAGGCAGGTGGCTAAAAATTGGGTTTCCTGGGTAATCTGGGAGTGTTGGCAATGCTGCTTTAAGCTCAGCTTGGCTGAAATGTGCCTCTATTTATACATGAAAGATGCTGCAGGACAGGGATGCAGAGCAAGGCCGCAACTAATACAGATGTCGCCTATTATCAGCACATTTTGTTACTTTCATGAAAGCAAATTATCACTTCACAAGTACGTGGTTGCATGTTTCCACTTAGCCTAACACAACGCACTTTGATCATGGGAAAAAAAAGTGAAAATTCATGTTTTCTAGGCATAGAAAATCCTCATAAACATTTCAAAGTACAGTAAAACCTCCCTATACCGAACACCCTTGGGACTGGAAAAAAGTGTTGGGTACAGTGAGGTGTTCAGTACAGGGAAGTTTGCTTACATTGAAAGTATATATTTGTGACCAAGAAATGGTGTTCAGTATAGTGAGGTGTTCGGTTAGAGAGGTTTTACTGTACCTCGAAGTGCTTAATTGACTTGTGTGAATACTGGAAATGAAATTATAATTTCACAAATATGTGGTATCATGTTTGCACTCTTGCCAAACACAAAGCACTTTCATCACAAAAAAAGGTTGATTTTCCAGGTTTTCTATGCATGGGAAATCTCCATTAGCATGTCAAAGTACTTTGAAGTGCTTCAATGATTACTTATATGAACCCTGAAAATAAAGCAACACAACACCAACATTAATCTAAATGAGTGTATCAGCTTTATTTGTATCATGATCCTTCTGCATGACCAACATGGTCTGTGTGAGTGCTGCCATCTATTATTATCTGTCTATACCCCAAAACCTCAGAGTACTGAAGCAGATCCTACAGTCATCCTGCAAACTGCCAAACAGATTGTAATAAGCAAAGTAATGTTCACATCTAAAACTGATGGGGCTGGGAGTGTGTGTGTGTGGGGGGGGGGGGGGGAGGGAGGGGGGGAGGGAGGGGAGGAGGAGTGGGAGAGACAGAAGATAGTAATTATACATGTATTCACATTGTAGTACAAATAATTTATCATGTTGCCTTCAATGAGAAGTTTGTATAAAGCTGCCCTCTATCAGGATTAAGCAACTGCCAACAGGTTTTGATGAAGCTGTGGAAACCAATTCAGACAACACTGAATCAAATATCTACATCTGCATGTTTCCTTTACAAATACATAATTCTTGCTCAAACTAAAAATATTGAAATGAACTTCTAGAAAATATGCATATGCTTTTGATGACTTGAATTCACTCACTTGAATTAAGACTTAATGGCTCTGTGAGTAAAAAATATCTTCTGAGCACTAAATCTGTAATGATTTAAGCAAAACTAATGAAGTGTGATAAAATGATGAAGATCCATATACTCCACCCAATTACATCACCAGTTTTACAAAGGAAAACAGATGGTCACACATTTTCAGTTAGTATGTATTTCATTTAGTGTCCCTGTATTCTTTGATATGGGTCAAATATTAGGGCCAAATGTAGTGGGTGTTCCTATGTGATACAGCTGAACCTTGATGTTGACCATAAAAGTGTATGTACAGGTGTGTGCAAAGTGTCACAGTCAGAACTCATTCAATCATTCAGGTAGACTCAATACATGTACATGTATTTACATTTTCCTATCACTCTCATGCACACAAAATTAACTACAAGCCGGTCAGTGACCGCAAACCCCTCGGCCAGGACAGACAGACAGATGGACGGACGTGTAGGTGACGACAATACCCCTCCGGTAGGTCAAGGCTACTTCTGTTTGACCTAATGACAAAGTTTTGGTGCACATGCAATGAGCAGAGATATCATGGCAAGCCCATTTTTCTTCAATGCAGCACTGTGACCTAAATATGTGACCCAGTGACCTCGTTTTCACTGGGTATCTGAGGCATCCTTAGGACCAACTGTCATAAATAATTGGTGCAGCTCCAATGAGTAATTTTATATTTGAAGATATCATGGTACGGTCATTTTTCTTCAATGCAGCACTTGACCTAACTATGTGACCCAGTGACCTAGTTTTCAATAGACACCTGAGGCATCCTTAGGACCAACTGTCATAAAAAATCCATGAAGCTGCATTCAATATTTTTTTAGATATTATGTTAATGGCGTTTTTCTTCAATATAGTACTGTGACCTAAATATTTGACCTAGTGACCTACTTTCTGATAAGCACCTGAAGCACTTCAATGGCCCTCTGTGATTAAAATTTGGTCTCTATGAAATGAGTACTTTTGGAGATATGGCCTGGCAAGGCCATTTTTCTTTAATGCAGCACTGTGACCTAAATATGTGACCCAGTGACCTAGTTTCCACAAGGTGTCTGAGGCATCCTTAGGACCAACTGTCACAAATAATTGATAAAGCTGCATTCAATATTTTTTAGATATTGTGTTAAAGCCGTTTTTTTTTTTTTGCAATGTAGTTCTGTGACCTCAAAATGAGACCTAGTGACCTACTTTTCAATAGGCACCTGAAGCACCTCAATGCCCCCCTGTGATAAAAATTTGGTCTCTGTAAAGTGAGTATTTTTGGAGATATGGCATTAACAAGGCATGGACGGACGGACACGTAGGTGATGACAATACCCTTTCGGCCTTTTGGGCCGAGGGGTAAAAACCAAAAAAAAAACTATCAAAAATATGCAAGGCAAAACTTGCCATGACTTTGAAAAAAAAAAAAAAAAACACACAGAACAAAATTACAGGCCAAAGGAACATGTTCAACTGAGTTCCAGGATGGTCAATTATTTTCAGACCAAGGTTAACATGATGTGCATTGTCTTAATTTCCTGGTAGTAATTTATGATCATTATCTATTCTTCCAGACTCTACCTGCAGACTCATAACTACCCGGCCCAAGCTGAGTAAGTCTATGATGAACAATGAAGCATAATCCTCAAATTTTGTTACCTGTTGTACAATTTATTCAGCAAGACAATAAATTAAAAGCTTTCATCTGTGGAATCACCTGTCTCTCTCTCTCAAACGCATACATCTATCTCAAAGCAAAAGCACAGGAGCTACCTCAACCTTGCTGTAAGAGTTTACCAATCACACTGTCACAAGCTCCTCATGTCACCATCCCAGGTAACATCATAAGTCTGTGTGCATGTATTCAACGTTACATCCAAAAAATGTTGAAATATCCCAGCATTATGACAGTTTAAATTTGCCAACAGATTTCGTGGTGACGCTGATACAACCGCAAGTATTCGGCATCAGGGTTCATTGTGTTTGCTATGACCCTCAGTCTTCAGCATCACATTTCATGGCATTTACTGATACATGTATGACCCTACATTGTAAGTCTTCAGAGTCAGGTTTCGTGGGTGTTTGCTGATATGACCTTAAGTCTTCAGCATCTGGGCTATGAGAGCTGCAGGTTACCAAAGAAGCTTCCTCCATCTTTGTGAAGTTTCCTCTTTTTCTTAAGGCCGCCGTTCATGATGCCTTGGTCTGTGGCTTTCTTGGACCCCGCTTTGCCGGTGAGCAAGTCAATAGATTCCTGCCACTCAGCCTCACTGTCAGTTTTTGTCCTTGAGGTCTTACTTTTCTTGACCTTGTGGTTGATCTCTGCCAATGCAGGTCGTTCTGATGGTAAAGTGTCCTCTGAGTCCTGGGTTGTATCTGGGGAGTCCTTATCAGAAGCTATGTCTGCTTGGGCAACATTGAATGTTGTGTTCAATGTACTGGGCTCCTGCAAGTAAACAAACAAATACTGATAAAGCCAGTCGACAGTATGCAAGCAAACAAACAAATATTAATAAAGCCAGTCTACAGTCTGCAAGTGAACAAACAAATACTGATAAAGCCAGTCCACAGTCTGCAAGTAAACAAACACATATCAATAAAGCCAGTCTACAGTCTGCAAGTGAACAAACAAATACTGATAAAGCCCGTCCACAGTCTGCAAGTAAACAAACACATATTAATAAAGCCAGTCTACAGTCTGCAAGTGAACAAACAAATACTGATAAAGCCCGTCCACAGTCTGCAAGTAAACAAACACATATTGATAAAGCTAAGTCTACAGTCTGCAAGTAAACAAACATATACTGATAAAGCCAGTCCACAGTCTGCAAGTAAACACACATATATTGATAAAGCCATTCTACTGTCTGCAAGTAAACAAACATATACTGATTAAGCCAATCTGCTGTCTCCAAGTAAACAAACTTGTACAAATAAAGCCACTGAGTCTGCAGTCTCCTAGTAAACAAACATATAATGATCAAGTCATTCTGCAAGTAAACAAACATATACCGATAAAGCCAGTCTCAGTTTAAAATGATGTCTTATGTGCACATAAAGCTTTGAAATCTTGAAAGTTCCACCAGTGCTGCCTGGCTTTCACCAGAAATCAATATTTTTGAAACAAGAGGGCTGTGTGAACAGCCTGTTACAGGGTGCTTCTGGACACCTCCTCTTATATACAAGATATGATAATGC
Source organism: Hermodice carunculata (assembly GCA_964020975.1). Classification (NCBI taxonomy): domain Eukaryota; kingdom Metazoa; phylum Annelida; class Polychaeta; order Eunicida; family Amphinomidae; genus Hermodice; species Hermodice carunculata. The sequence continues at coordinate 64,718,117 of OZ026619.1, forward strand.
ATGCTCCCTTGGCCAGGCAGCCTCAGCCTGTGCTGCCCTCTGTAGGTAGAGAGTGTAATAAAAGTCTAGACAAAGAAGCGACTTTAGCTGTGTTCCTTGCCCAATACCACAGACCTCAACTTGGTGTCAGAAGTGGTTTTGAACTTTAGCAGCCCAACCTGCTACACTTCAACGTTCAAGGACCGTCCTAATCAGCCAGCAGTGAATGACAGGCTTCACAAGCAGTACCTACAAGCAGTGTAAGTGAACCTGAGTGATAATAGGGGTAATACCAATCTACCACACTCAACATGAGTAGCTCCATCAAATTGCCAGAACTGACCCTAACAGGCAATAAAAAGGACAGTTTTCGCCTATGGCAAACACGATTTAATGACTACTGCATCATAAAAGAATACAGATGGCTCCGTCTACCATATGGCGTGTCCTCTGCCCCTGAGGAGTTCCAAAAACTGATGCATGAGGCCCTTGATGGCCTCCCTGGTGTTGCCAATATTCACGATGACATCCTTTTATTTGGCCTTGGCGACACCGAGGAAGAAGCCAATATTGATCACGATCACAACCTCATAGCCCTCATGAATAGAGTGAGACAGCGACAGTTAAAATTGAATCCATCCAAAGTTCAATTCAAGTTAGACAAAATACGATTCATGGGACACATCATTACAACTGATGGTGTATTGCCTGACCCAGCCAAAGTTACTGCAATCCAAGATATGCCAACACCCAAGGATAAACATGCAGTTCAGAGATTCCTTGGAATGATCAATTACCTGACTTCGTTTTGTCCCTCCTTATCTACTGTTATTCAACCGCTGCAAAACTTGACAAGGACCGACACAACATTCTCCTGGTCTTCTGTCCATGATCAAGCCTTCTGCAATGCCAAAAAACTCATAGCTAGTGCCCCATGCCTAGCGTACTTTGATCCAACAAAAGACATAACTATTCAGACAGATGCCTCCGACAAAGCTCTGGGAGCATCCCTTCTACAGCCAAACCCAGAGGGAAAGCTCCAGCCGGTAGCCTTTATGTCATGCCAAATGCGTCCCAACGAAACTATGTGGGCCCAAATTGAAAAAGAAACTCTTGCTATATGTGCAGCATGTGAAAAGTGGGACTTGTGGCTGTATGGAAAATTGGTAAATGTCCACACTGACCATCAGCCTCTCGAAACAATATTCAAGAAACCCCTAGCCAAAGCCCCAAAACGCCTACAGAAGCTAATGCTACGTCTTCAACGCTACAAACTTAATGTCATATACAAAAAGGGCAGTTCCTTAGTATTAGCAGACACTCTCTCAAGGGCCCCCCTACTCACCAGGAATGAGTCGACACCGACTAGTTTTGAGCTTTTCCGTGTAAACATTGAACAGTGTGACCGGCAGCCAAATTCCGAACTTACACCCAAAACAATGCAAGCACTACAGAGGTCCACTAAAGAGGACCCAACAATGGCTCACCTTGCCACGGTCATCTCTAATGGGTGGCCCAAGGATAAATCTAAGTTGCATGTCTCTCTCACGCCATATTGGAATTTCCGGGATGAAATGTCAATCACAGATGGGATAATATATCGCGGGTCCCAAGCAGTTATACCAGCTCCCATGCAAAAAACCATGCTTGCCAAAGTACATGCCGCCCACTCAGGAGCTGAGAGTAACATCAGAATGTGTAAGGACATAATCTTCTGGCCAGGCATGCAAGCAGCCATAAAAGACATGTGTAATAACTGTGGACAATGTGCGCAATATGCACCACAGCATTCTAAAGAACCAATGCTGTCCCAACCCATACCTGAGTATCCCTGGCAGTTTGTGAGTCAAGATTTGTTCACCTATAAGTCACAAAACTACTTGGTCTCTGTTGACCATTTCTCCGACTTTATAGAGGTAGATGAACTCCCAGATACTCTGTCAGAAACTGTTGTGGAGAAAACCAAAGCCCATTTTGCACGTTACGGGATCCCAGAAACGTTTTTGTCCGATAACGCTCCCCAGTACACCAGTGCCACGTTTGTTAAATTTTGTGATGAATATGGGATTAATCATGTGACATCTTCCCCATATTGGCCTCAAGGAAATGGTAAAGCTGAGTCAGCAGTCAAGGTGGTCAAGAACTTCATGAGAAAATCTACAGACTTCAATATGGCTCTACTGCTGTACAGGAACACCCCTCAACAGGGACACTCCCTCAGTCCAGCTCAACGCTGCATAGGACGCCGAACAAGGACCACTATACCTATATCAAAACAGCTGTTGATCACGGATAGCGCCCAATCGAATCTCATTCAGTCTCAAATCGAGACTAAACGCCAGAAAGCCAAATGCTCCTATGACAATAATGCCACTACAGAGCTCCCTGATCTCTCACCAGGAGATTCTGTATATCTCAAGCCGTCACCACATAACAAAGGACAGCCCTGGCTATACGGCACTGTAATAAAACAAAATACACCACGCTCATATGTGGTAGAGACTTCTTCAGGCAAAACAAGGCGCAACCGTGCTCACATCCGTCTAGCAGCTCCTCCACCTTCTCAACAGTTAAATGTATCTCCATCTGCTGTTACCATGTTCCCGACACCCGCACAACCTCATCATGCTCCGATAGCTCAACATCCACCAGCCGTGCCTACAGGTATAGCCGACATGGAGCCCCCAGCAAGTACCGATACCGCGAGACAACCTACCAATAAGGATCCTACTCCAGCTGCTGTTGACAGTACCTTGCCACAGGACTCTAGCAACTGTCACAATGGTCTTATCCCACATTTAAGTGGACAGTTGCCAGCTACAGAACCCTATACCACTAAATCTGGTCGTCCTGTTAAAAAACCAAAAATTTTTGATCCCTCAGTGTGATTGGACTGCCTGAATGTACGTTTGTGGTCATTCAACAACTCCATATAGATTGATGAGCCAAATCATACTTTGCTCGTAGTTTGATCGGTTGATAGAATAGACATTTCCGGAGACATTTACATAGATCTTATGTGAGGTTATCTTATCAGATGACAGACATTTTAAGGACAACTTGCATGTCAACACTAAGTTGACATCATCGTAATCCTAAGTTCTTTTTTATAATACGAAGGGGATGTTACAGGGTGCTTCTGGACACCTCCTCTTATATACAAGATATGATAATGCATGCTCCCTTGGCCAGGCAGCCTCAGCCTGTGCTGCCCTCTGTAGGTAGAGAGTGTAATAAAAGTCTAGACAAAGAAGCGACTTTAGCTGTGTTCCTTGCCCAATACCACAGACCTCAACTAGCCCATGCTCAGCTGACCTAGACTTTCATCACACTTGCAGCTCTGTGAACTTGGGATAGGATCAAGGTCACCCATGTACTGAGTAAGTCTGACCCTTATAGAAGAACACTTACATGTGCAACATCAAGGTCCCAGCTCAAGTAGTTCTCAAGTTATAGTGAAGAGTAAACTCCATGTATGTTGCACTGTGACCCCAGAAATGAGGTCAAAATCACTCATGTACTAAGCATGACCTTCATAGAGAGACATTAACATGTGCAACATCAAGGTCCTAACTCAAAACAGATCTAAAGTTATCAAGTGAATAGTAAACATATGTCAGTTGTCCTGTGACCTTGGGAATGAGGTCAAGGTCCAAACATCACTGGAGCATGACCATTGGCACAAAATAGGTGACCAATTATAAAAGGTACATCCCTACCAAGTTTCACACAAATCTGGCCCAAATTATTTAAGTTGTAACCATTACAGGAAATTCCTATGTTTTAAACTTTCCAATTAAAAACAAAAAAATTCATTAAAAATAAAAAAATCATTCAAGCATGACCATTTGACCAAACCTGGTAGAAATCCACCAATGGTACATTGTCACCAAGCTTGAAATCAATCTGGATGACGGTTTTGCTATACCATTGAAGTTGTACAGACAGACGTGTCTAGTATGATACACTTATGTAGAAAAACATGACCCATTATTCATAAATATCAAACCCAACAATGACAGCAAAGAGATTCCAGAGTTACCAAAGCATCAACACTCATCTTCCAATACCAACGTGAAGAAACAAATTTCACTCCTGACTTGAGACTGGCAGTCACCCACAAAAGGCAACTGGTGGTTTTAAACCGGTCCTCTCAACCTTAACTGACAGACGGATGGCTAGTCATAACATAACCTCAGCTGACTGACAAGTCAGCTGAGCTAAAAAATTAGAGGGAAATTGACATTGTATGAGGAGTCTGCAAAATGAAGTTACAGGCACATGCTACATCTGGAATGAATACAGTGTTTCAGCCTAAATGAAGCGTTAAAAGATAGATTCATTTCTGCGCACTAACAATGTCGACAAAAAAACAAAAACAGAACAGGCCACACTTGTTACTAACAAAAAAAATAAAAAGATTGACAGTGGTACCTGCTATAGACTACCCCTACTGACCATCCCTACAGATTGCCCTGACAACCCTTATGTCACCACCCCTACAGATTGCCCCTAGTGAACAACCCCTATGTGACCATCCCTATAGATTGTCCCTAGTGACAACCCCTACAGACCATCCCTACTGATTGTCCTTAGTGACAACCCCTGCAGACCACCTGTATAGACCATCCCTACTGATTATCCCTGCAGAAGACCCCTACTGGCCACCCTACAGGTCGCCCCTACTGACTGCCCCTACAGGCCGCCCCTACTGAACATCCCGACAGGCCACCCCTGCAGACCATCCCTACAGACCACCCCTAATGACAATCCCTACTGACTGCCCCTACAGACCATCCCTACAGGCTGCCCCTAAACTAACCATTACTGCAGACCACCCCTACTGACCATCCCTGCAGACCACCCCTACTGACCATCCCTGCAGACCACCCCTACTGACCATCTTTACAGGCCACCCCTACTGACTGCCCCTGCAGATCAAACCTACAGACCATCCCTATTGACTACCTGTACGGACCATCCCAGCAGACCACCTCCACAGACCATCCCTACAAACCACCCCTGCTGCCAACAAACAAGGGCCCCTATGCTGCAATGGTTGTAAGATACAAGTATTTTCACTGACTCGTGTTGTGACACAGTGTGTATTAAAAAGATATAGTCTCTCATGAGAGGTGGTCTTTAGTACTATTAATTCACACTAACATCTTGCATGTATACTAAGCAGCCCTTCATAATTGTCATTTTGACAATTGTGCACACATTACTCTAAAGTTTCTGTCATAGATATTTACTGTGCATACTCTGTTGAAACTTCGACACTGAGAACAATTTTGAATATCCCCTGAAAGACATGTCACTTACATTTTCTCCGTCATCAGCTGCAGACGGTGGTTGCTTGTTTTTGCATTTGGTGGGGTCACAGCTGCAGGCATCCTGGCATTGACTTCCCCTCTTCACACAGCGACACCTTTTACTGTCACAGATACCTCGGCAGCCACAGTTGTTTTCTGTTGTGCTGGTCTCCCCACTGCTGCTACCCTGACTGTCATCTGCATTCACTCTCTGAAACAAATTTGTCACTGTTGATGAAATAGTGGCATTTTATATATTTCAGGGATCTACATGTACAGGAATTGACTGATGTGAGATCACTTTGGTATAGATCTAAAAGCATTGCTCAGTTTAGATTTTCCTGTTAATCATAATAACTGCCTGTATCAAATGCAGGCAGCAGTAAACAAATCACATCAGATATTATACTATGCACCAAGTATATTTGATGGGCAGGGGAGAAAAAGCTACAGTGTTGATCAGAAATAACTTTGTTCTTAGCACAGCATTTTCCCAGTTCAGTGGACTTGATATGTGCTTTAAGTGACATCATGTTGTGCTTTCAACAAGATACAAGTCAAGTTCCAGTGGAAACATATTTGTGTGCCACTCTTAAAGACCTATTTGAACACAACAGAACCTTTCATTAATAATAACTGCTTACTCAAGTATCCAGCCAGTTTGCCCAAACATAAATTTAGTTGGTGGTTGAAAGCAATGACACTGATCTTTCACATCCATCCAAAACTGCTTTTTGCAGCATATATCAACTTTCACAAGGAAGACTTGATACAATTATTGAAAGCTGTCTTAAGTTGATCACAATATGCAACAACACATTTCATTCAAAGTCAAACTGTTTAGTTCCTCATCAGAGATCCGAAGATACATTAGGTAGGTCATTCACTCCCACAAGTACAATTCTCCACGGCAAGCCAAACCTGTAAATATTCACAGAGCTATCTGTAGATCTAATACAGATATATGAATTAGACTGGAAATACATATATCCATATTAGAAATACATATATCTGTATCAGGAATAGAGATAATGTATCTGAATTTCAACAACACAAGCAATACAGCATGGAATGCTCCCTTGTGCAGAACTGTTCTAGCTGCATGGATGTCACCACTGGCGACCAAAGAGCACAACAGGGGTCTGCCCTTACAGCCCTAAAATCATCTGGAAGTATGGGGGAACTGGCTGCTACTTCTCTTCTAGCACACTCTACCATGTCCATAGGTTCATAACCCAAGGATTTGTCCGTCATGTCAATGATCTTTCCCCGCACCGCATGCATCTCAGCAGTTTTGTCGTTTGTTTTTGTGCTAGCCTGCTTTAAACACCACTCTAACTGCATAATATTTTTTGTGATATCCCAAAGTTGATATTATCTTTGGGGAAAAAATGGATTGATCTTGTTGGCCCAAAATTACACAATCAGGATAGAAAGGGTGCATAGAGACCCATCATTAACTGTATTTTCACCACACGGCAAAATAAATTGAGATAATTCTTATACAGACATCTGTTTGGTTGTCAAATACAAAAACAGATATTTATATCACAAATACTGATATCCTGTATTAGAAATAGATATCTGTATTTAAATGCAGATACATGTGTCTGCATTTCAAAACATAGATATTTCTATTTGTGAATATTTGGCTTGCCATAATTCTCTGTCTTATGCAAATGCTCCATTTGCCTGTGGTGATAGTGTAGCCTATTGACTACACACACACACACACATACAATTTTTTTTCCTGGCTGTGGATTGTGGGTTTAAAGATTACACACCAATTCCATTCTGAAATGTCACCAGTAGTCATAAATGACCAAAATACTTGGACTTTGAGGTGCAGAACTTTGAGCACATATGCCACAGTGAATGAATTAAATGGGAATAACAACATCAACGACTGGCATTGCGTTCTGACAATACAAATACATCATAAATGAATCATACTACATATTTGTATTTTTTATTGTGGACCATTGTTTGCTTACTTTATATTGCCCTTTACGACGCTTGCCCATTGGTGTTTTTCGCCAGTCTGGATCATTTTTTAAATCTTCTTCATCTTCATAAAGTTCAGAGTCTGAGGCCGATTCATCAAGGTCATAGATCCAGGGATCTGGATCTGGAGTATCCACAGGAGATTTTCTCTTTTTTGCTGCTTTTGACATCTAATATAAAAAGAAGAGTCAAATTGTTACATGTAAGTACAACACACAAGACACTACAGTACTTAAAGACATTATTTATACCCTTTTTTTAACAAATAATATCAAATGAAGTCATGTTTTCATATTATTCCACATTCATGGGCTGGAAATTATTTACTGTTGGGGAAAAAAAAGATGCCGTCCCCCTTTTGTTCAACATTATGCACATGTGATGAGGATGTATATGGGAAGTTTGTTTACTTTATTGTGCCATTGCTTTTCACATCTCTTTTGGGAGGACATGGTGGTCCTTAAAAGGAACTTTTTGGTTGTTGTTCGGAGGCTGCATGCATCAACAATGGGTGTGACCACTACACTTCTGTATTAAAGCACGCTTGGATCCGCCTTGGCATGCTGCTTGTCAGCTTGGTGATTTCAGCCTGGGAAATTTTATTCCAATGGGCTGTAAGTCTCTGTGCCAGTTGGTCCAGGCTGTAGGTTCTTCATACTCATCCCTTATTTGACAGCAAAACACATCCCACAAGTGCTCGATTGGGGACAGGTCAGAAGAACGGGCTAGCCATGGCAACAGCGGGATATAGTGTTGCTGCAGATATGGCATACTGACAAGGGCAGTGTGTGGCCATGCGTTAGCCTGTCCAAACAGGAGCCCTGGATATTGTGGCATCCATACATCAACTGTGGGCAGGATCTCATCCACGTAGCACTTGACCGTTAGTGACCTGTCTGTTCACTCTGATGAGAGCAGTGCTCTCTGTTGCTGTAATTGCCCCCCCCCCCCCACTGCCTCCTCCGTAGTGGTCTTGTTCAACTACATCCTTCTATAAACCTCTCAGAAGGCATTTGCTGAATTCATATTCTTTTATCATGGAAATCCAAGCAGAATTGGCATTGATGTGACCACATCACACTATTCCATTGCTTTCTGGTCCAGGCTGCATGTTCCTCACACCGCTGTAAAGCTGTGTCTTGTGTGCAGGACTGAGAGGATGCGAATGGCAGGGCGGTATACCCTCAGTTTGGCCAACACTAGTCTCTTGTTAATGGTAGACTGTGATGCTCTGATGTTGCAGGCCTAGTGCCACTGCTGACGATACCTTTGGAAAGAAACTGGTGCCTCTTCATATTCTGGATCAAGTAAAGGGCATCTCTCCCACCTGTATGACAGTCTTGGTTGCCCAGATCTAGCCTTTCTCCTGCATTCTCTGGCTTCCTGGAAACATCCCCACCACCTTTTTACTGATGGCCAGAAGCCTCCCATAATCCTGGTAACCTCCAGCAGGGCAAGGCCAGCCTCCAACATCCCAATGATTCTGCCCTTGTCATTCAGACATTTGTGAGTGACCCGCACGCCATGGTATTGTGGCTTCACATTGATTCCAATAGTACCATGGCCCCCTTGTAAAGCCCATAGGCACTCTAATACCAGACATATTTTTCTCACCTCTCTGCCTGTTGTCTGTTTTCAGGACATTTTTTGTGTGTGTGACTTCTCAAGCACACCCTAAGCTATCCTGTTGATGATACATAATATTCCATGTGACTATTATTGGCAGAGTGAAGCCACAAAATGTCTCGCAACATGGTTTGTGTCAATATCAACACCCGCATTTTCCATATAAAAGCATATTTAGAGCAGCCCATGTTAAACCAATGTGGGTGGCATCTTTTTTCCCCCCAGCAGTGGTCATCCCTGTTTCAGTACTGAGGCATTCATCCTTTCAATTTGTTCAAAATAATTTTCTCACTGATATGTACAGATATACTCATCAGAATGATTTATAAACCAAACAAATTCATTTACAGACAATATCACAACAAAACTACAATGTGTACCTTACTTCCCCCATTGTGATACTGGATTCCTAAATCCAACACATTTTGAAATGAATATAACAGATCATCCACACAAGCTCTAGGTTTTCATACTACTGGCAGAGTGAGGCCACAAAATGGTTTGTGTCAATAAACAGCTTACCTTGACTGGTAGGACTGGCGTAATGAAGGGGGATCTCCCAGGTGTAGCATGAAAGTCGGGCATGAGGGACATGTTACCATTGGTGTACTTGGCCACTGTCAGTTCCTGCATACATCAACACCACACATACGTATTATGTTCTCTACATTCGAGAAGTTGTGCTCATTAGTGCAACAAGTGGTTTTAACCTATAATTTTTTAGCCTCAATAAAGTAATTATTGACCTTAATTTTTTTTTTGAACTCCATAAACATATTTTTATCTCTACAAATAATTTAAGAGCATTATAGTTAATTTTGTATCTCTATGATCGAATAATTGAGATCAATAATTCAACAGGAATTAACAAAAACAAAAACAAGAAAGCACAGCATATTGACCACCTAAGGGACCAGGTAAATGTGGTCTTAATAGGGAAGTGGTCTTAATTGCTTAATTGGATAGAATTTAAATAAGGATAAACAAAAATGGGACTAAATTGGTGATATTAATTGGAGATCATAGTGTGTGTGTGTGTGTGTGTGTGTGTGTGTGTGACCGACCAAAAAATGATTTATTGAGCTCCAAAATTGATTTTTGTACTCTGTAACTCATTAATGGTGCTCAAAAATTCAGCAGTAAATGTAATAAAGCACTTGTGTGTGTGTGTGTGTGTGTGTGTGTGTGTGTGTGTGTGTGTCTGTGTGTGTGTGTGTGTGTGTGACCAAAAAATGATTTATTGAGCTCCAAAATTGACTTTTGTACTCTGTAACTCATTAATGGTGCTCAAAAACTCAGCAGCAAATGTAATAAAGCACTTATATGTATGCTTGCACTCTTGGAAGTTTCTACTTTTACAATTTTAAAATAAAATGGGGCCTGCTTTAATATTTATAGTTTAATTATTTTATTATTTTCTTCCAATGATTTACTTTATCTTTCACACAGAACATGTGGCAACCTACTTGTTTGGCCACTGTGAAAATTGGGACCATTAAGGCCTGTTCACCAAATGAACGGAACATTTCATTCAATTGATATCACATTGTACTGAATTTTTATGTATGCAATACATGAATTCGTACACAGGAAGTCATTTTAACATTTTGTAATGAAAATCTAGTTTTATTGCTGCACTAAGATGTCCAAATATTTGGATGAAAAAAAAAAACTTCTCAAACATAGTCACAATGAATTTTAAATGAGTGGAAGTGATGTTTCAGCCTTGGCGGACATACCATCATATAAAGGCATTGTAATAGCTTGGAAATTTGGCAAATACTGCCTTCCAAGCTACTAAGAATAATGATAATTTTATTCAAACCCTCAATATCAGGAAAGTACAGCACACATATACATCAAAATAAGGGTTACTGGTAACTAATAACGTCTTTGTCACACTGTGAACATTATTACATTGAAATAATAATCCATCATAAAATAATGGGGCCCATAGTTCTTAGTATGGATAACTTGACTTAATTTGCAAGTCATCAGGACAATTATAGTGAGTATCAGTTTTGAGCGATAATTCAAGGCCTATTAATTTTGAACTAGATCTTGGAAATCGGGCATGACAACGATCGTCAACAAGATTTGGATGAGACTGACATAATCGATAGGATTACATAGAACTTGTGTGAATTTTGCTTTCGGATAACTCGAAATTTATTTGAACGGGCCATAATTATATATTCAATTAAAAACATTTTAACCACAGAAATACCCACACAAGCATACTTATTAGTTCCATTAATAGGAGCCTAAGGAAATCTTACTTCTCTATTTTGTAACCTTATCCTGACGATCGCACACAGGACTGAATTCAGTCATACTGTTCTGCTGTTACCAAGTGGGACATACTGTGGACACACTATCGTGACCACAGCAGAGGCTTAACTGTGAAACTGTGGAACATAACCCCACACATCCATGGATATTTGTCAAGATTCGACAATTTGCATGTATCAGCACATTTCAGGCACAGTACAGCTTTAATTTGATCAAAATCACTCTTTCAAACTTCCCCACTTTCTTCACCTCTATACAGTTTAATCTGGCTGTCTATGACCCGCTGGTAGTGGTGTCTCACTTCCCGTGAAATACTGTTTAATCTCGTCGCGCGATTCTGGTGGTCGAAATTGGAAAACTAAATTTCGTTGGGTTGGTATTACTTTGAATACTTTGAGAGAGCAGCAGACTATTTTCTTGGGAATACAGCACATCTTATGAGAGAGCATAACTAAATGATGCAAACATGAAAACCACAGACTTGTTTTGATACTAGATTTGTGTAACATTTGTTACAAGCATTACTGCAGCCTCCCTTTGTGTCTACAATGCTTCAGTAACATATCATGTATCAGTAACCTCTTCAATAACACATATATCAGTACTCTCCTACCTTTTTCACAGCTGCATTCTCCTCCCGAAGCTCAACCAGTTCCTCGTGCATTGCTCCCATTGAGGCAATTTGCTGAGCCTACAGAGCAACCAGAAACAAATATGGCTGACTGTCAAACAAACCAACACATTTATCAAAAACCTTTCTACACTGTTCTCATATGAGCATACCATCCTTTCGAATATCATCCCACTTTTAAGACGTTACACAAAGAATTATGTGCACATTGTGATATTAATTATAGGTTCGCCATTTTTACTTAAACTGAAGGACCTTCCATAACATGACACATGGATACTTTAAATCACATATGCTACAGACCACAAGACCTTAAATGACACATGCCTACTTCTTATCATGCTTACTATTGACCATATGACCAAAACATAATATATACATTATTTGATAAAATACCAATGTTTAGTGCAGATCCACTTTCAGAATCAGAGTCAAAATTAACCACAGATTTTACATATACATTGGACTTAGACTGCATCTGCAGGAGGCAATTTGATCTTAACTTAAGTCAATGGTAACATAAATTTCAGATATTTATACATTACACAGATCTCTCAGCTAAACAAAATTTTAACTGTCTGCTGACCTTACCTGAAATTGGATACGGTCTCGTATCTCCTGGTCTAGTGTGTTATTGACAATGTCACTGTTGCTAGCGTTCAATTGCTGGAGCAGATACAACACCTATAAGCAAAAATGAAAACAAAACATGTTAGTCGTGGAATAAACTGCATCCTTGAAGCAGATATCTACAAATAACAGGACACACTTTCTTCTTCAGGTAATCAGTAAAATGACCCAATGCGCAACCTGGCCAGTACTGGTGACTGTCCAGCATTAAGGTTGCACATACTGGCAAGTACTGGTAACTGTCCAGCACAAAGGTTACCCATCCTGGCAAGTACCGGTAACTGTCCAGCACTAAGGTTATTCATCCTGGCAAGTACTGGTAACTGTCCGTCATTAAGGTTACCCATAATGGCAAGTACTGGTAACTGTCTGTCATTAAGGTTACCCATAATGGCAAGTACTGGTAACTGTCCAGCACTAAGGTTACCCATAATGGCAAGTACTGGTAACTGTCCAGCATTAAGGTTACACATACTGGCAAGTACTGGTAACTGTCCAGCACTAAGGTTACCCATCCTGGCAAGGACTGGCAACTGTCCAGCATTAAGGCTACACATGCTGGCAAGTACTGGTAACTGTCCAGCATTAAGGTTACCCATAATGGCAAGTACTGGTAACTGTCCAGCATTAAGGTTACCCATCCGAGCAAGTACTGGTAACTGTCCAGCATTAAGGTTACACATACTGGCAAGTACTGGTTACTGTCCAACATTAAGGTTACACATCCTGGCAAGTGCCGGTAACTGTCCAGCATTGAGGTTACACATCCTGGCAAGTACTGGTAACTGTCCAGCACTAAGGTTACCCATAATGGCAAGGACTGGCAACTGTCCAGCACTAAGGTTACCCATAATGGCAAGGACTGGCATCTGTCCAGCACTTAAGTTACTCATCCTGGCAAGCACTGGTAACTGTCCAGCACTAAGGTTACCCATAATGGCAAGTACTGGTTACTGTCCAACATTAAGGTTACACATCCTGGCAAGTGCCGGTAACTGTCCAGCATTGAGGTTACACATCCTGGCAAGTACTGGTAACTGTCCAGCACTAAGGTTACCCATAATGGCAAGTACTGGTAACTGTCCAGCATTAAAGTTACCCATAATGGCAAGAACTGGTAACTGTCCAGCATTAAGGCTACACATGCTGGCAAGTACTGGTAACTGTCCAGCATTAAGGTTACCCATAATGGCAAGTACTGGTAACTGTCTGTCATTAAGGTTACCCATAATGGCAAGTACTGGTAACTGTCCAGCATTAAGGTTACACATACTGGCAAGTACTGGTTACTGTCCAACATTAAGGTTACACATCCTGGCAAGTGCCGGTAACTGTCCAGCATTGAGGTTACACATCCTGGCAAGTACTGGTAACTGTCCAGCACTAAGGTTACCCATAATGGCAAGTACTGGTAACTGTCCAGCATTAAAGTTACCCATAATGGCAAGAACTGGTAACTGTCCAGCATTAAGGCTACACATGCTGGCAAGTACTGGTAACTGTCCATCATTAAGGTTACCCATAATGGCAAGTACTGGTAACTGTCCAGCATTAAGGTTACCCATCCGGGCAAGTACTGGTAACTGTCCAGCATTAAGGTTACACATACTAGCAAGTACTGGTAACTGTCCAGCATTAAGGTTACACATACTGGAAAGTACTGGTAACTGTCCAGCATTAAGGTTACACATACTGGAAAGTACTGGTAACTGTCCAGCATTAAGGTTACACATACTGGCAAGTACTGGTAACTGTCCAGCATTAAGGTTACACATACTGGCAAGTACTGGTAACTGTCCAGCACTAAGGTCACTGTGAAAATTTAAGAGGGCCCATCTGGGTTGCTAGTACAGTCTCCACCACAGGGTGTCACTGGGAGGGTGACCCACTGCACATAGGCCATACATGAGGAGCATTGTGTTTGGTTGGTGTGACAGTGTTTTATGGCATCTATGGGTTATTATCCAGCTGTTGCAATCATGCCAGAAGTACCTGCTATAATTTATTATCATAGACAGACATTGTCAGTCTAAAACTCTTTTTCTAATCTGGTAAACAGGTGATGATTTTGGATGTGTACAATATTCTGTTCACTCATAATGGCACAAGATGGATACCTAATAAACCCTGTCCACTCTCACGGAGTTCTCCTACACCAGGTAATATTACAAGTGAACCTTTCGGTGCAGGCAGTACTGGCAACATGAAGGGTGCTATCATAAATGTACTTGGGGATTACAATACAGACACTAAAACTGGAGCTGTGTTGTTGCATACACCCACGTACAATCACCTAACACTGGCAGCTCCTCTCTGCCTCAGTCCACTGTTCCTGATATGTCCGTATCCACTCGAACCTTACACTATCAGCTACTCTCTACCTCGTTCAGTTGTTCCCAACATATCAATGTCCACTCATCTTACACTATCACCTTCTATTTGCCTCAGTTGTTCTTGATACATCCATGTCCACTCACCTTACACTGGCAGCTCCTTTCTGTCTCAGTCAGCTGTTCCTGATGCTCATTTTTGAGTTTTTTTATTTCCTCTTCAGCAGCTTCTGCTGTTTTGATTGCCTCATCCCTGGCAGACTTCATTTCTTCCACCTCGTTACTTTTCACAATCCCATCCACCTTGCAGGACACAGCCTGTTTATCAGATAAGAGTAGCATCATCATGCGAAATACATTCATTTTAACTCTTTCAGTGCCAATCACGTCTAAAGTCGATCTACTAAAGTGAAACTAGCCTGAATTATTATTAGATTCTCAGATTCGTATTCCTCCTAAGACCTTTCATTAAAGTACCAGCATGCCTCTAGTTCCAGAAAAAAGATGTGGACTCAGTCCAAAATTTGGCACTTAAAGAGTTAAGGAACTCCCGTTACCCAGGTAACTATAATCATATAGTTGTCTACATGATACATGAAGTAATCTAATATGATACAGTGTTTTGTGCCAGTTATTTTTCAACTGAGTTTATCCATTTTGTGAGAAAAGTATGCTATGAATTTTGAACTATGACATACTAAAGGTGACATGTTTTAATCTAGTGAGCACACCTCTCCATACTTGTCAACTTTTGGATGGATGTTGGGACCATGCTGATGTGGACTATCTGTGTATAATGGTATCAGTACATGAATATTATATCATGGATAATTCACCAGAATCATGAACCTCCATAAACAGGACAAATAGTGGTACACACTTAAGTTCACAGGACAAGGACACACATATTGTATCATGGATAATTCACCAAACTCAGGAGCCTGAGTTAACAGAAACATGAAAACATGTACAATGAGTCATTGATAATTGACCAGACTCACAAGCCTCTTGTCTCTGTGATACCAATTGATTTCTGAAGGAACTCACCGTACTCATGAGCCACTTGAGTGCACATTTGGCTTCCACCATTGTATGGACATTTTCCCATCTGCCTTTTGTCTTTTCATCTGCATGACAATTAAAACAACCTATTAGACATACTTGTATTAACAAAGTTACAGACAGACAATCAGTACATGAGAACAGATTCATCTCACAAACATCTACAACTAAAGCTCAGTCAGTCTGACTTAATTTGAACTTTAACTTCGTGTACATCACACTACACCAAAAACTTTTGTCTACCATGTTGCAAAGCAGTGTAGTCCTTAAGGTCCAGTCATATTGGCATGTCACGCCTGGTGTACATGTACTATCTGTTTTCTACATAGCTTTATTTTGACAAAACGACAATGATGACACACTGCAGTATCTATCCAGTCATTATAGCTGTATTAGCCTCAAAAACAGGAAAATACAGAGTGGGGAATAACCCTATCCATATCCTCCTAGCTCTCCCAGTACTACTTTCATGAGCAGGGTCAAATGTCAATGCCTAGCAGAAGATATTTTTCCTTGAATTCCATTCATTGCCTTACTACGTCATCAAGTGCCATATCACCACATTAACTATTTTTTTACGCGCTTGAAAAAGAGCATGTTACTTCTTTGAAAATAAATATATCATTGTTATATATATGTTTTCTTTCTTATTTTGAGCCTAATACAGCTATAATTACTGGACAAAAGTAAAACCAACCAAGTAGAGAATACTGCTGCCCAGGTAGGCCTTATTCATGCCTGGTGGGATCACTCCTTGGTGGACGAGGACTGATCAGGCCAAGCATGAACTAGGCCTTCCTGGGCAGCAGTATCCTCTACTAGGTTAGTTTTACTATTATGTGCATATCAAACCGAATATAGTATACCATATCCAATCATTATACGCTTATACACATATAACTACTACACTGAAGCAACTAGAATGCACATACATACATTTGTGTTAAACAATTAAATTTTACAATGTAAACATGTACATGAACACACAAAATCACAATCATTCATTTTCCCTTTTAAAACTTGGATAACACATAATCATTGTGGCCTTCATTTACTGTATTGCATTGCACTGCATTGTACAGACTGTATCATTGTTTTATTTTGTTTCTTTTATTATAGTGGTTTTAATTATGTTCAGCAATCCTTGAAAATGAAAGGTGTGATTTTGTTCTGCCTTGCTGGTGTTGACAGATTGACATATGACATGTACCTTGGTCTGCATCCATCAGCTTCTGCTGTAGGTCACTGATTTGGGCACTCCTGAAACAACCAAAATTTTATTTAATCTTTTTGCCAGCCACAGTTACCTGCCACATCAAAATATGGTGATGCTATGTAGTTTACGGTCTAAATTATTTATTTAAAACATGTCAAATCCATGTACTTGTATTAATCTTTCTAAAGCAACCTCCAAAAGTTGTCCTGACAAAAATTACCAGTGTTATCATATACACACACATATATATATACACATATAAACATACAATTGAAAAATGCCCATAAACCATGTTTGCCTTAAATTCAATGTGCTACCTACATGTAGGGGGTTTCAGAAATGTGCAAATTAGTAAATCTGCCCAGATACTATGTGAAGCTATAAATGCCCAGAAACTGTGGTAAGCTATACTTGGTACATGTATACATATGCTGCCCATGGTCCTGTTGAAGCATTATGATTGACCTGCTGACAATGGGCATGACCCACAAACTGGCTGTAGAACCTATTCCAGGGCAGTGTAGGCCTATAATTTGCCAATAAACCACCCAAGACACACACACACACATATAAATATGCAACTCAGAGTGGCACACAAATGCACCAGTGCTGCCAGTTGACTTGTACATCACTGCATGGTGCGCTTAGGAGGGAGTTACTTATCACTGCTATATCTTGATACTGCTCCAACCTTGTTATCACAAGAAACTTTGTCACTGATGAGTTAGATCCCAAGGGTGTGGTACACTTTTACAGTGCTTTACACAGAAAACACGACTTTTGCTCTATACATGTCCTCCGATACACTGGACTTATTTGAGATCATGGAAACTATGTGTATTTTTTCTGAAGTATACATTTGGATTAAGTTATTGAAAATAGTAAAATTGCTGTAAGTGTTAAGAAATTGAATTTTAATTGCTTAATCAAACAACTTTAATTTTACCTGTTTCTTCAGAAAAAAAACAAAAAAAATAGCACAAAGACCAAAAAGGGGCAACATTATTCTCTCATGGGAAATGAAACAGTACACTTTTAGCAGCAAAACCGCATTTTAAATTTTGGATAAGGATTTTACTTCAAAATTTACTTCTAAATTAAATTTCAATTTCTTTAAATTTAAACAGCCATAAAATAACTAAGTCCTGTTTCAAAAAAAATCTTATAAATCTGTTTTTAATTTTTTTTGAAATGCCATTTAAAATTTTATATTCAGTACCAGAATTCATTTGACACTATAAAATAAATCTGATTTTTAATTTTTATAATGCCATTTTAAATTTTATATTCAGTGCCAGAATCAAACTTAATGTCATGTTTTCTTTCAGAAAATACATACTGTTTAGGTTATTAAATGGTTCCCACAGACAGAAATTAAACAATTATACATGAAAGTCATAAAGTGTATGTGACAACCATAACCTGACTTTAACCTTGATAGCATTTGTCTACACAACAACAAAAAAATCAATATATTTCACATCAGCACCTTACCTGAGTTCAATATCTTGTTTTATGGCCCTTTGCTTCGATTCCGGTGGCAAGCCATTCTCCAGTGTTCTTCTCTGTGCACAGCAAGATATTTCTCATCAATCATTATGAAAGTTGAGTCATTAATTCTCCATAGAAGCATGTTTTTCTATCAACTGCTATTCAACTTCAGTAACTGATTCTAGATACAAGCGTGTTTCATAATTACAGCAAAGTGAAAGCCACACAGCCATGATGATGGCACACTGTATAAGGTCCACATTAGGGGTGAAATGATACACTAAATGCCACCGTCCAATATGGTGCTCACAATACGATATATATCTCAATATATATCACATGAAAGATACGCTGGAGAATATAATTTTCAGTGCAATGCATTATATGTATTGTATATATTGTTGCTGCTACGAGAGCATGTGTATTTCCAAATTGAACAATGTAGCAAGTAATCGTTTGCATGTAATTTCTGTGTACATTGAATCTACATCTTCTGGTGAAAATAAAATATGGAAGCAATGAATCTGATACTGGTTTAAAGTTTGTTTTATTTGTCATTGTCAATGATCACAACAGACCAATGGTAACAGTTAACAGTAGACAACTATGAGTGCTTAGTAAATGTCATTCCTCCATAAAATTCAAAAGTATGTTATATTTTCATGTTCGTTTCCAATTGGGTTTTGCATTTTAGATTTGAGAAAGTGTACACAAATTGCCTAGAATGGGGTTCTAAGCATCTCAGTGCACAGCACTGCAAACGAAATTATAGCAAAATTGAAATTAAATATCCTGGTCTCCTTGTCTTGGAATAAAGTTCTCAAGTCATGCATCGGCTGAGTGCTGACCCACCTGCATTGAGAATTACAGATTAAATTTTTTAAAAAATAAAAATTTTGCATTGTCCAGTGTTAACAAAACACTCAGCAGTCGGCACCTGCTGTTTAAATGCCGTTTCTCAATACAGTTCAGTTCTCCGCACCTGCTGTCTATACAGTCATGTAACTGCATCAATTTGTCATTTTAATAATAGTAGTGAGGAAGGGCCCTATTAGTAATGGAGTTTTCAGCACCAAGACTGGCTGTTCCAAGCTGAATAAAATGTCATGTCTTATTAAAGTAAAAACGCTAAACTACGTTTAAATTTTCAGGTTCTTTTTCAGGAAGAAGAGGTCGGCTGTTATGTGAATACATGGTTCATTCTTGTATTTTGTTACTTCCTTCTCAATTTTGAGATGGGTACTTTCTTGTGATGCGCTGCTCACCCTTGTTATAAAAATGTCAGCAGGCAGGCGCACCATTGCAGAAGACTTTTTGGAAGGTGAAATTGATGGGAGAATCTGGCAAAACACTTGGAAGCTGAGTTGGGTTGTTCAACTTGTACTTCATCTGGAAGCTGTGGCAGAAGTGATGACGCTTCACACAATCTCGCTCACGTTAGCTGGTGAGACTTGAGAACTACGTCATTACTTGTTGTACATGTAATGGTTTACAAGCCAGTGTGCGATGATGATCTATCATGCTTTTAAAAAGTTGGAAAATGAAATAAATTTGCCTTTATTTTGTCCACTTAGGCAATATTTTATCAATACAGAAGGGACTTCAATGATTGCTATGCACGAAGTTGGGGTATTTGTTTTGTACCATATCAAAAATTTTTCTTTTGCTTGTATCGTGTATTGCGTCACAAGCTAAACTTAACCAATGTATAGGTAAATTGTTTCACCCCTAGTACACGTTTGTGTCGCGGTACATTACCTATCAACTACACCTGGTTTATGGCCTCCCAGATCTTATTCACTCCAAAAACCGTATTACATTAAAAACATTTGGTATAAGATCTAAGGGACCATTTACCAAACGTAGTGGATAGGCAAGTATCACAAACAAATATGCAAATTACATGTATAATAATAACAAATTTCTCAGGTTTATGGCACATATGCTTCAACATGTATGGCAATTATAATATTTCTCTCAGGTTTGTGGCAAATATGCTTTAACAAATGTGGAAATAATAATAATAAATTTCTCAGGTTTGTGGCAAATATGCTTTTATATTTCAATACTTTACACACATAACCAACCCAATATGGATCAAATTAAAGAAAATCTTTCACTAGTGGCTCTGTACATGTACATCATGTGCACAGTCCTGTATGGTTCACCATTGTTTACTGATAGAAAAGAGCTGCATAACAGCACCATACAATGTACTCCAGTCACTTGTTACTCCATCTTAGTTCCTCTAGTCACAAGTCATGCTTGTCTGAAGTACTGTAAATTGCTTTATTTTCGCGTGTTTAAATTTTCACAGTTTTTCTATTTTTAAAATTTCACTGTATTTTTAATTTCACTATTTTGGACATAATTCCTATTGAAACAATGTTAAAATACTATTTCACTGTGTTTTTATTTTCACAGTTTTTTGTACCATCAGCGAAATAAGCGAAAATAAGAATACAGCGAAATTAAAGCAATTTGCAGTACTATACTGATTCCATGTTCAAATTCTTCATAAAGAAGACCTTTCAAATATCAACAAACACAGTTAATAAAAGATAAAAAATGGTCAGGTCAACAGCTTTCCAGTCCACATTGAAATTCTTCGTAAAAAAAAGACCTTTCAGATACCAGCAAGTCTGTAGTTTGATACAAGTTTGATAGAAGATAAAAATGGTCAGGTCAACAGTTTTTCCATTCCACATTCAAATTCTACATGAGAAAGACCTTTCAAATATCAGCAAATCTGTAGTTTGATACAAGATCAGAATGGTCAGGTCAACAGCTTTCCTTCTGGCACTTTTGAGGACTGCTGATCCAGTTCAAAGTTAGCACTGAAAGATCTCCTTATGAATAAGGGATAAGTGGTTTCCACCTTTTCATCTATTAAGTGTTTTTCCCTTGCTCTTGCAAATCGCAAAGGTATTTTTACCTTAAAAATTCAGATATAATAGGCCATCCATTTTTTTTCAAACACTTTTCATCAGCCTGAATGACTGTTTTAGTATATCATCTCTTGTACGTTCCCATCTAATGTCAGGTGTTTTTTTGAAATTTGGGACACAATGATATTCTATCTCTACTGCTATTTCATATAAGTACATGTATATGCACTTTCCACCAACAATGGCTAAAAACTCCTCACCAGAATTTGTAAGTGAAACTTTTGGGAACATCGTACATACCCTTTTGGCAGGTGCTTTGTCCAGCTTTTCATCAATCGTTGATAACTGCTGACTCAGCATCTTTCTATCAGCCAGCAGACTCTCCAAGTGGTGCTTTGCCTCGCCCACACTGACCTGCAGCTGAAACTCCTCACTCAACCATTTCTGAAACATAAATGTACGTGCTTGGTGAAAGATTCAGAACCTCATTTGCATCCCATTATGATGCCAAGTTCTATCCATTAGCTTGTAGGTTGCATATGAATGGAACTTTAATGTAGTCATATAAGTTACACACTAACACACACACACACACACACACACACACACACACACACACACACACACACAACTTGAGTCTGACCAATAAGAATGGACACGAGTAGACAATATCACACATGTATACATTAATATACTCAATCAGATCACATATAAATACATGTACAGCCTAAAGATTTGCCTTAATGTGTCTAATGATGATACATTGATACAAAATTGTAAAATTTTGGACGGAACATTAGCAAACAAAGTTTCAAGAATGGGATTGCCTGATCATTTCTAATCTACAAACTCAGATTCTACTTCTTTTTTTTTTTGAACTACACATTGTGCTGTACCGGTATTTTATATGCAGCTGGAAAGTGGTATGTGACATCAAAGGTTGTTTGTAGGATACACACACCCACAGGTTGGAGCAAGTTGGCTGATATCATTCGAAGGCAGACAATTTTGCATCCAAAGGTTGCAGATACATGATAAATATTGTTGTCAGTCTCAAAGACTGTGATAGGCAGTCAATAGGGAAGGCCTACTTTGCCTTTTGCACTGGAATTCTCTATAATTGCATGTACACTGTATACATGCATGGTGTCATCCACATTTGCAAGCTACATATCAGTATAAGGCCTGGCACATAGGATTGTGGATCCAATCAAGCTTTGTTTCCATGGCAACATATTAAAATGGGGGGGGGGGGGAACCACAAATTTTCCATAAAATACTGCAGTGTTGTTTTATTTCAGTCATTTTCTTACATAATATTGAACCTGGAACATAATCTATGAATAGTTATGGTGACTAATTTTGTTATGCAAAGTAACTGCCTGTTACCGGTTCTGCAGACTTATGTAAAAATACAGTTTTTCTGGTTTTTAGCCAAGTTCAAGCAATATTTTAACAGTTGCTATGGAAACAGGTCATGTGATCTACGTTTTATTTTTCAAAGCTTAGTGAAAGTTTATTTCTCTAGTTATCCAAATACCATGCATATGTGGAGAAAAGGGTGCTTCACATGAAATAAGGAGATACTTTGTTCTCTTATTTAGCAGATTTTAAATGATTTTTTGCCATTTATTAGCGATTAAAGTGGTTGCCATGGCAATCAATCACGTGACTATTTACTTGATCATACACATGAAACTTGACATTCCAGGTATCACAATGATGTATACTTTTGGTATGCTACAAAGAAAACTGTTCCTACTGCACTGTGTTCAATGAAAATTGTTACTTTTATTTTCACTGGTACAAAAAATAACCTGACCCTTTAAGGGTTAAAATGATTTGAAGAACCTGGTTTTCAATAGGAATCTGCTCCATCATAAGGTCCTTCTTTCACAAAAATTTGAAAAAGCTATGGTGAATATTTTTGAGATGTCATGGTAACGTCTACCGGACGGATGGACGACACAGGGGACGACAATACCTTATGGCACTTTATGTGCCGAGGGTAATAATAATTTGGAATTTGTTAACTATGTCCTTCCTTCATTTTGACCTGTTATTAACAGGAGATTGGTAATTCTATCCCCACCATGTCATTTATGCAGACAAGACAAAATCAGCATCACTATACATAGGTACCACTGATACAGTAAGGGGCACTCACCCGGACCCTGCTCCCCAGACCAGACATTTCCTGTCGTTCTTGTTTCATCTTCCGCTCTGCCTCCACATTTTTCTTCTTATCAAGTGCTTCCTTCAAACGTTGGTTTGCAGCTGCGGCCTACAAAATCATTCCCGCCTCCTTCACTTTCTTTATCTCAGACTCAGAGGACCACAAGAGCCAATAAAATGACTTGAAACACAATCAACTTCTTAAAACTTAGGTCCATGTATGAGATCCTGATTAAATCTCACAGATCCATTTACTTCTGAAATTCTAATATATTCTGCTTGGTAACTATGAAATTGTGCATCTGATTATGTTTTAATGAAATAGTTGTCTGCATCACGTGAGAAATAAAATGAATGATTCTCATACAAGTGAGGCATCCTGAGGTATAACCCAAGGATGGCCCTCCTAAATTTAAGTATTAAATATTCTAGGTAGCAAATCTTATATTTTCATAATTTCCTACTGGTAAATGTCTGCTGATAGAAACCAAAGAATATCTCAATAAAAAAGAAAAAAAACAAACAAACAAACAAACAAAAAAAAGAATAACTTGCCTCCTCTGCCTTTCTGCGTAGAACATTCTGTTGCACTTGATTCTTCCTCTCCATCCTGGCAATTTCTGCTTGCCGCTTGCGGTCCTGCATCAACCACATGAAGTATAAGTTGTAAATGACACCCTGACTAGCATGACCTGGAAGTCTGAAGCCATCTTGTAATTTTGAATCATTCTAGGAATAATTTTTCTTCAAGGCTCTTTTGCTGCAGGCAAGGCTCAAGTCTCAATTTGCCCCTTCTTAAAATTTACTTTCCTTGTATCGTAATCCTACTGTCTAATCTGAATGTAACATTTCTACGGGATAAGTCTTTACATTGGCTCATTGCGATATGATTCCTGTTAAGCCCCATGTTCAATATAAATGCTCCCCACCCTTTCATTTTCTTTTTCAATAAGTGGGGTGGAAAGATGTAACAATCAAAAGAAACATTTTAGGGCTGCCAAGACAGCGATCTGGTATAGGAAGCAAGGATAAGGCCATACAGAATTAATTGTGAGCTTCTCATGCACCCGTCTCAGGTTCACATATTCAAAGTTCAGAAGGTCTTCTGCATCAGTAAAACGCTTTCTCAATGACTAAATGTGACTGCAATGCGGCTAATTTATTCCCAAAATCGCTGTCTCAGAGGTTAGAAAGGTATATCAGGCGATTGTTTCTATTGGCTGATGGTGATGTAGTCAGATTGTCATATGACCTATTTGAATAACTGATACTGAAGATTAGTCACCTGATCCAATAGGAGCAAGGAATCATTACTTCTACTTCCTCCACGACCTACGCCCAAGTCTCAACAACCTGTCCTTGGTGAAAGCATGCATGCGGGGCACAACAAAAGTGAAAAATATGGCTCTTTTGTTGCTGTTCAAGTTTTGAAATTGCTATTTTCATAGGATTAGGACTCAGATAGTTCATGAAGATTTTTGTTACAACTGCAAGACATATGGAAGGATATTTACTGTACATTTGGTAACCATGAAGGCAACATCTCTTGTACCCGGACTCTATTTGCACATTGCAGTTATCCAAAGCATTGTTTTTTCCAAACTCATAAGTTGTAACTTCAATAAAACTAACCGCTAATTGTAAATATCTTGTAAAATAAGCAAAATAATGAGATCTGTCGCTGTGTAAATCAATCACATATGGTAACAATCATTTCAAACATTATGATTTTGTACTGTCAACGTGTTCAATGTAACAGATGTATTGAGTATAACAAATTACATGATTTACTGACTGAATCATGCCATTCACTGACTGGCACTGGAGAACCACAAATGGCCAACACAACTTTAAAAGTGACTAGCACGCACAGAGTTAAATGTTTTTCCTCTTAAAGTGACACATGTACAACTCATTAATGCTTAAAACACTGATAGCTTGTACAGGATATCCATTACAGAAAAATAATATTCATTGGTGACTAAATAAATTAAAAACTGCTTTAAGATGTCTTTATTTTCCATTTAACATTGCAGATCTATGGTATGGTACATGCTGCATGTGAAATCTTTGTCTTTGTGCAATGTGTGCACGGCAATATGTATTTTGAAGCCAAGTTCATTGCATGAAGCAAAGAGGCTACCAAAGTGTGACAGGAGTACCTGTTACACCTGAGCTCTTTAGCCTTTGTGTTTACACAATAAACCGGTCATAGTCTCTTTCATTGAACATATAAGCCTGCACAGATTGTCCACCCTGACAACTGTTCATTGATATTTGAAATTATTAAAATTTCTGACTTCAAATTATATCTACTATCCAGCCTGTTTCTTGAACACCTGGAGTAAATTTTGTGAAACTTGAAATTGTTCTCACTTCCAACATTTGGTTCAATGTACACGTACCCCATACCTGATGGCCTCAATGGTATACACTAAAACCTCTCTAACCGAACACCTCCGTATACCGAACACCTCTCTATACTGAACACCATTTCTTGGTCCCAAATACATACTTTCAATGTAAGCAAACCTCCCTATACCGAACACTTTTTTCCGGTCCCAAGGGTGTTTGGTATAGGGAGGTTTTACTGTATATCCATATGAGAAACTAAATCAACATCTTTAAGTTCAACATCCTTTCAAAATCAACAGGTCTGACAGAAGAAACTCTTTAAAATTTGAATTTAATGGCAGATCTGTACCAGAGTACAGTATATCAATTTCAGGGTGTCAGAATGCTTGTTTCCATAGAAGCTCCAAATTTCTTTCTCATGCAAAACTAGAAGACCTGCTAAAAACATTTTCATTCCCCTTACATCATTTCAGCATATTGAAATTGTGTGGTTTCATACATAAATAAATTATTGAAATTTCATAATCTGTAACAGTGATTTATGCAAATGATTAAAGCACAGTTGCAGAATATGGAATATTTATAAGTATTTAAGTTCATGTGCTATTTACTTTGATCGTTATGATTAAAAAAAAAACAAAAACACACACACACACAAAACAAAATAAAAAACAAGACGCCCGCCCTCGTCAATATCTGATTTTTTTAATTAAAAACAAGAAAAAACCCTCCCGCCCCAATCAGTTGGGGAAAAAAAATGCATGAGAAACTCACAATTAATTTTGTTTGGCCTAACTGAACTGAAATATGAAAACCTGGGGTCACACTCTAACAGAGAACCACTGACCTTGGCCTTGAGCTGCAGTACCTCTTTGTCCTTCTGCTGGCGCCACTTTCTGAAGTTGTCCTGGTCCTCCTTCATCCGCTTGATCAGCTTCACCTTCTGCTGCTTCATGCCCTGCATGAACATACACGTAATCTCTTCACAAGTCAGTCTGTGGAAGAACCTCATTAAGACATGTTATGCCTTAAGTTACAGTTAAAAAAAGAAACATTAAATATAAAAAAAAAATCTATTAATTTACCCCCTTGACACTAAAAAGGGGGGTGGGGGTGGCAGGGGAAGGAAGACAACAGGATTAATTGCAGACACTCACAAATAACTGTACATCAAAGTTGGGCTGAACATCATTCGTATCACATCATCCAGAGAACTGCTGTAGCAGGATAATACTATTTCTGCAGATACAACACCTACAAAGTTTGTTGTGGACCTATATTTATAGACGAAATTCTGTTTTTTATTATCAATTACTTTGTGAAATAAAATTTGTTTCAGACATTATCAGTGTGTCACCCTAGTATGTATATAACATAGATAAGTGGCAATCACTGAATACTCACAGCAATCTCTTGCTTGAGCTTGTTTGCCTCTTTTTCTGTGGTTTCCTTCATCTTGAGCATCTTCTCTTTCTCTACGAGCCTTTTCTTCAGTTCTGTCATTTTCTGTTCAAGCTCCTGCAATCGTTTCCGCCTTTGCTCGCTGACTCTGAAAAGCAGCAACATTCAACGAATGATAGTTTTGAGACTTTGCATGCAAGTCTTTCTTTTTGGTTTAATTTGGCAAAGAATGCTTCTCTTCAAAATATCACAAAAATAAGTTTACACAGCACTGAATTATAAATTCTTATAATATTATACATGATTTAACTCTTTCTGTTCAAATCTCCCAAAAGTACCCATATGTTAATTGTGTGCCATAACATTTTAACTTCATTTCTTGTCACTAGAAAACATTTTGCTGAGATTTGTATGCAAAACCATTCATGATAGCACATCCTAGGTCAATGGCTTTCCTTGGTGTCAGTTGGATGCATTACGCCCAACCCGCACTGAGGAAAGCTTTTGACTCAGTTGTACTAACCAGAAATGGGTTGAAAAAAAAAAAAGATTGATAAGAAAACCCTTAAAAGTAAAGAAGTGAAACCTGAGGTTCATCACCGATATATTGAGTACATGTACATATGTATGTGTTTCTGTTGTGTTGGCAAACAGAATCACCGATGATGGTGCTGGTTAAGAGCTAGTCTTCAGTCATGTTCACGCAACTTTAATCTGGATTAAAGTTAGTTTACATTGAAGAGTCACCCTTAATCTGGGTTAAAGTTTGGTGTCAATTTGGCCCGAGTCACTAACTTGTTGGTTGCACTGGTTGCTTTGGAATTGTGGACTGCTGCCGTTAGTTCTTCTCTCTCCTTCTGAAGTGCCTCTATCTGTGTCTCACATTGTTTGATCTCGCTCTGAAACACACCATACATGTAGATCAGCTGACATTTCATGTTCATCAAATCCAACAACTGTGTGTTCCCCCATACACATTGTAAAATCTACCCCATGAGCACATAGCATCTGCTTAATACCAATATATTTTTTCATGCCACTGTATCCACTTTTACACTGCCACACATTATTTTATTAACACACATTGCTTGTTTAATAAATGTTTTATCTTCTTCCGAGATAAAAACAAATCATCAATTCTAAGACAAATTCCGCCCCTATTCTCATTAAAAGTGGTCTTATATTACACAGCAAGAGTATTAAGGGATAGAGTTGCAACACCAGGAACGATATATGGCTTAAATGTGATTTCAAAAAGTGAGGGAGATATCCAGGGAATGGAGAAAGCACAGAATGAGATGGGGAAATGGATACTGGGAGCACCACCATGTACAGCAACAGAAGCAGTCCTAGGATAGTTAGGGTGGAATAAACTCACAGATAGGATTGCCAAAGCAAAGTTAAAGTACTGGGGGTATCTACATGCGGGAAGTGAAGACAGGTGGTGCAGGAAGGTTTACAATGAGGTAGTCAAGGAACAAACAAGATGGATGAAAGACATAGATAAGTTTGGGGTTGTGGAAAAAAAAACTTTCAAAAAATCTGAGAAAACCCCTCTGAAGGGTTAATATCAGAATCGCATTTTCACCCATTCTTTGGAAAAGGCAAGTTACTAGGTACTTTTAGGACTTGAAATGATACATTTTATCTAAAAACAACTGTGCTGAGAGAGAAAATATCTTGCAATCTTAAAGTTAAACACAAAATCAATTCAATACATAAAATAAACAGTGATTTTATCATCAAAACTCAATAAAAAATAGAAAAGATTATGATGAGTGATAATAGGGGTTTCTAACTACCGACTGTTTAAAAGCTTGACTAGATCGAGCTTTGAATTTCGCTCTATTTACACAGTACTCTATTTTGTATGTTCATTGAACATATTTTTTACTAAATCCTTTCTAATGTATAATCCTGAAGAAGCTCCATCAGAGTGGATCTATCCCCTCACATTCACAGCTTAAATGAAGCAGATGCCATACTTATCAGTAAGTCTGGGCAAGCACCACATGCAATCCTGTTATGCTAAATAAATTCATTAATTTATCAAGTACAATAACAAAGAAAAAAAAACTTTTTGGAGGAATTTGATAGCTTAGGCAGAAGGATATAAAAAAAATTGAATGAGATGCTTTAGTGAAAGACAGGTGTCAGATTGTCTTTGCTTATAATTTTGTGAATATAAACTTGCCTATCATCAGCATCACAAAACCCGGCCACTCTTCACAATATAAATTGATTTCAAAATCAAACATTTTAAATATAAAAACCAGCGTGAAATGATATGCCTCAGTCACAATACATTACATATCATGATACACACCTCACCATACAATATGTATCATGATATTTTAATGTTTTATTTTGTCTGGAAGTTAGTCAATGACGTCAGTTTCAAAAATTGCAATCTCATCTTGACTGGAAGAAAGAAAAATATATCAACAAAGTATGTTGCCTTGGTTATAACTTTTTAATTATTCTGTATTCGTTCACTCTTAAATGATTGTAGAAATGTGATGTTGCACTGTGAAAACAATGACATTATGTCAGTCTTAATTAAGACGACATAATGTCACTTGTTGTTAGCATCTCCCTGAATTTCATCAATATTTAATTTTCTTTCTTTATTTCATACTATTTATTAACCTCCTGGAAGTTGACTTTCGATCTCCCGGATTTCAAGTTTTGCGGGTTGGCAACACTGGTCTTGCATTGTCAAATGGGTAAAAATAAATGTAAACATGGAATGTTCATTTTGGCACCGACCTGAAGGTTCTCACTGTCAAGGTCGAAAAATGGCAAAACAGTGGTAAAATTGCACTCTTTTCTGCCCTCTGTAGCCGTAGGACTGGATAAAACAATGTTTGGATTCATTGGAATGTTCAGAACTTTGTCTACGTCAGTAAAATGCATTCTTGCTTGCTAAAAGTGACAGCATTGCGGCTAATTTATGCTAAACATCACTGTCTCCAAGGTTAGATATATTATTCAGATGACTGTTTCTATTGGCTGATAGTAATGTAGTCACATCATCATATGACCTATTTGAATAATTATTGCCAAAGATTAGTCACATGGACCAATAGGAGCATGACTCGCTCAGACCGTCACATCTTCCCTGCACTTCTGCCCAGGTCTCAGCAACACGTTGTGGGTGAAAGCATGGATGCGGGACACAATAAAAGCAGGAAATTGGGCTCTTTTGATGTTGTTAAAGGGTTAAAATTTCGATATTTCTATAGAATTAGAACTCAGATAGTTCTTCTGAAGCTTTCTGTTACAATTGCAAAACACATATGGCACAGAAGGATGTTCACATACATGAGACAGTGGATCATTGACTGTTGTGGTGTGATGCACAAAAAGAGATAAGGGTTTTTTTGTTTTTTTTCAGAAAGTGGCACAGGGAAGATTATAATTGCAAGGGTTTAGAAGAGGTATTGTGTTTAGAGGAATAGGAATATGTAGCATGAGTTTAAGGTTTAATTGGTGGCTTTCTGGGAGGCAGAAAAGGAACTAAAAGTGTACAGGACAATCTTGTAAAACGTTGGGAGAAAAGCAAAAAAATGATAGCAACAGGGTTAATTATAATTCCACAGTACAGGGAGGAAAGGGAATGGTGATAGCCCTTAATATGGCTCCCATGGGAAATGCCTGAACCTTAGAGGCAGGGATAGGGTGTATGCCACAGCTGTGAGAGAGTGTGTGGTGGACCCTTTGCCTCTGCTCTGGTCCTTGAAAACATGGCTGCACAAGCTGATGTGGATTACCATGGTTTCCTCCACCTCATCTCCCTCTCGTTTCTTTTTCTTTTTTCTTTTGTAAGCCACCAGTGTCACACAGGACCGTGGAAGAAAAGCAGAGAGCCGCAGGATTATTATATTGCAGGTAGTCTTAAATTACAGGTAATTTTGAGAGAAATATGCTCTGGTGTCATTAAAAGACAGTCTAAAAAGATGTGCAGTCAACTATGAGAGGTGGTCTTTACAGCAAGTATCACTGTACACGTATAGGGTTTTTGTCAAAGTGTTAACCAATTTAAATGCCACTTGTAATTACAAGACTCATCTAGGTAAAGTGTGGTAAGTTGTCTCACCTCATACTTATCCTTGAACTGCTCCATGTTGCGCTGGTTCTGTTCAAGTTGCTCCGCGAGTTGCTGCTTCTGACTCATGATCTTCTCAATCTCACGGATATCCTTCCTCAGCTGCAGTTGTTCTTCAGTGTGCTCCTTTGATGCCACTTTGGTCAATGAATTGTTTGGTGAGTCCAGTTCCTACAGATTTCAAGGCGAGATGGTTTGCATTTGCAGGTAAACATGTATATTGCATTCATACTAATGAACATGCAGTAATTTTGGACATAAAGCTAGCTGCCCAAGCAAAACCTTTAACAGCAAGAATGCCTTTTGGAGCACAAAAACATTGGGTCTGTTTAACTGCTGATTATTAAACATGATTGTACTGGCACATGTAAGTAAGTCCCTTTCAGATAAGCTCATGACTTAGCACTGACAGATAATCTAAACTGTTCATATTGACACACGGAAATAGAGGCATGCATAGAATTAGTGCTTTCAGCTTTGCAGGTGAGCTTATTACATGTACATAGTGACCTCACTCCCCAGAAGTCATGATGTTTGAATTTCTTTGCCTCTCTTTGTAACTTCAGCTATATTTGACTGCACATGGTGCCTGGCTGGCAACAGCATATCATTAGACAAAATGGCATATTATTCTGCAATATGTCTCCATTGTTTTAGCTTCATTTTCTGCACAAAATCAAAGATCTAAGACATCCAGTGAATGTATAAAACCATTTCCCATTTCTACTAACAGTATTTAACTTTCAATAGCATTCGGCTCCTTCGGTCAGCACTGGTTCATACCTAGTGATATATAGTCTAGCCTGCCTTTGTACATGATTTTGAAATGCCACACTGGCCCACTGTGGCTCATTTTTTCAAACCCCCTAATCACTTTCAGCCTCCACATGGCAAAACCTACCTCATCCTCTTCATAAACAGTCTCTAGTCGCTGTCCATCTTCATGCTGAAAGCAACCAGCACATCTTTGCTCAATAACAATTCAACAGGAGTGAACAGGTTTGCTCCATAAGAAGTCTTTGGCTATATTGTTTACCGACTTGAAAAAAAAAAATAAGAATTTAAGTTGACACTATTTATAATACACATATTCCATCTTCTGCATAGTGTTTCAGTAATTTTTTTTACCATGTTTTGCAAATGTAATCTAACATGGCGAAGATACATGAACATTCCATAATAAAAAGAGAGCAAAAAACCAATGACCTTCTGGCTTGACAAATATGAATGAAGGAATCCCGTTTCTTCGCCACAGATGACAAAGCTACCACCCAACATAAAATACATTTGGCTGATACTTTCAAAGACCACTGACAGTTAGCCAAAATGCTTAAGTTGAAGTGTTAAAGAAATGTGAAAATGGTTAGAATTTTTAAAACAAATTATTGAAGAATGGTGACAGAATTTGTGTCAATCATGACTACACTTCCAATTTTGGCAGCAGATTTTCAAGTCCAGATCTGTCCCTGTTTTTATTTTTTCATAGGAAAAAAAGATGCACTGTGGGCCTGTCGGTCCGGGAAGACAGCGCAAGTGTTGGAGTGCAGACTGACCTGCAAGTCCTCCAGTGTACTGTGTAGCTGTTTGATGGCGTCCAGCTGCTCCTGGGTGTCCGCCTGACCTCCCTCCTGCTGGGCCATCAGCATGCTCAGACTCAGGCTGTAACAGTATGCACTCAACAGTCAGACTCCCAGTGTCTTCATGTCTCAGTTTAACATTCAAACTGTCCTGGTCAGGGATAAAATTCCCCATCTCAACAAAGATAATCTTTGATGAAAAAAAAAAAAAAAGAAAAAAAGTTGGCAATCTCCTATATGTACATGGATTATTTCCACATTGAATAGGAACACGCAGGTACACTTTGAGACCCTTTCTTCACTCCTCTCCAGGACCGCTTCATGGTCTGGCTTGTTCTAGCTCAACACTATGACTGCCCCCTCATTTATTTTCATAATATTAAGCTATTTTGTATTATAAAGAATTAACCAAGAAAGGGTCTTAAGAAAGACTAGATAAGGTTTGACTTTCAGCCTGATAATTAAAAAAATGATGTCCTATTTCAACCAATATTGCCAGTGGACTATCAAGATTACTGACCCAGTCTTCTCCTTTAGTTCTTTAATCCTTTGTTCATGTTTTTCCATAATAATCTCTGCTACACACAGTTTCTCCTGGTAGCTAGTGTTCTCTGTGACTACCAAATTCAGTTCTTTGGAAAGTTTATTGTTCTCCTCCTGGAAACAGAAAACATACATGCATACATACAAGTACACATGATTTTACTATTCTATAAAAATAAAATAGTTTTGCTGGGGACATCTGATTCCAGAGTCCAAGATAATCTTCCCCAACCCAGAAAACTCTGAATAAGTATCTTGCACAGAGTCGACTGTTAGTTTTTATATATTCTTTAATAATGCAAAATGGCATTCCTAATTATGAACAAAAAATACATATGCATTTTAATCATATAGGCTAAAAAGAAAGGCATTGGAATCTACATTCAAGCTTAAAACAGGCCTGATTTTTTTTACTTTACTGCAGTATTTCTTTCACCACCACCACCCTCAAAGTAGAGTTCTACATTTACAGAGAACATACATGCATAAAGTTTTTATCCTTTGAAAACATAAATTAAGTATCAGGAAAGGTGAAGAGATAGCACTCACCTCTAGAGCTTTGTTTCTGTCAATTAAGGAATGAATATCAAGACTGCTGTCATTGGCACTGCAACAAACCAACAACAGGTTACTTAACCTTCTGCTTTCTGAGAATCAGGAAACTCTAACCAGAATCCACCCCCAACCCCCCAATGCTCTCTATCATACATAGATACGACCCGTTTTAGCATCGAGAGAGGATACCTGGATATCAATGGGGCTTCTCATTGACTATCAACAATGCCTTGCACATCAAGTAGCATGACATTACAGCACCTGACCATCATGCCATAAGACAGGTGGAATAACTGCCCCTTAACTGACCTGCATGTGCACTTCACTGTAGTACGTTTAAGTTTTTTGTTAACACGATGTACAGGATATGAGAAGATATATCTGCTATATCCAGTCCCTAATGAGCCACTCAAATGGCAAAACCAGTCAGACAAATTCTGCTTTTTTTCCTACATCACCAGTGGGCCTTTGTTTTGCATTTTCATGTATTTAATAACTATGTAAAATAAATTTCCAAAGGCACTTACAATTACATGGACCAATTGTAACCTACAGCAAAGGTTCCTGTATCTGTATGAATGCATGCACATGGACTGATAAGTTTCCACCACATCTTTGGTATTTACAATCTGCTATACAGGGATACAAATGCATTGGTTGGTGCGACAAGTGCTAACATTACAGAGTGCTCCACATAAAATTTTGCCCCGAGGGTAGGAACAGGAAAAGTAAATGGCGTGCTTTGCGGCATTCTTGACAAGTTGGTACTGACCTGGTGTTAATTTTAGTGCCACCTCCCGCAATCAACTGCATCTGAAGGGTGTTCACCTGAAAAGTATCCAGTGGGCAAGATAAACTATATGTGGCATGACACGCAGGAATTGATGTTAAGAATTCTGTATAGAAAAATTGAAACACATGGATATACAGGGACCATAGGTGCAATCAGCCAATCAGCAAAATGCTAATGTTTCATTCACTTGGCTAAAGATTTTTGCAAATGGCTTATTCATTTTAACATGAATTATATAAGAGTTGGGTCGAATTCTGCAGTGATAATTATTGTTTCATTTCCCGATTTGGCTACAAATGTTGAGAGCCTAAATCTGTCTCTGGAGATACATTTCTTCCTTGACAACATTTCACTAAAAAGACTTAGATTTAAGAATCTAATACCTACAAAAGTAACTATTTGACAAGTGGATCTATGTGGAACTGCAGTTACGTAAGTTTTTTTGCCAAGGCTAGAAATCTAGTGAGTTCCTGATTTGAACTTGTGGTGAACACCAAAACTCCATCTTAATATTCCACAGCCTAAAAGCTGAAGCGTCTTTTCATTAGATGCCATAAAGCGCATGGCTGGGAAGGAAGCATTTTTGGTCCAAAAAGGAGTTATAATTATTAACATGCAAGTTGTGCTTTGATGCATGTATACATAGCTCAGCATGATTATATTTTTTAAGGGCACACAGCATTGGGATCCTTATGTACAATAAGTGTACAAACAGTCTGGACAAAAGTAGACTCTTTAGACCAAGACAGTGACCATGGGAATTTTTCCTGATCACCTGACCACCCAAAACAACAGGATAACTCTAGAAGCTTCACAATTTGCTGAAGCACTACCCAACTAAGACATCACCTAAGAGTTAAGACGTCCACATAACCTTTGTAACTTCCTGGTTCACTTGACTGTCAGGAGGACAGTACGAGTACAACTCTCATTTCAGACAGAAAACATTTACATGTAAATTCAATCAACAGAATTGTCAAACTGCACCTGTTTGAACACCACAGGTCAGGTCAAAAGCTACCAAACCAAATGGACATATAAAATCCTACAGCCCCAATTTTGTCTATCTGCACACTTGCAAAGTATGAATATGCAATACACAGAACAAACTGTGTCCTCTCAGAGGTGGACCACATGAGCACTTGTAACAAAGTTACCACATAACCACTGGGTAGTCATTTTGATCAGATGGACCAAGATGATTTAACCTTTAAAGCCCATATTTATACCGCCCCCCCCCCTCGATTTGCATCCAGCAGACACTGCAATTAACTATGTAAAAACAATGGATGTATCATCTTTACTCAATCTTATGCTAACTTTTTGTTGTCTCCACTCACCTCGCTATAATCACACAGCATTCACTTTTTTCACACTAGTGTTACAACCAAAAAGCAACACACAAAAAAAAAACAAAAAAAAAGAAAAGAAAGAAAGAAAATAAAACAAAGGGGGCACTTCAATAATTTTACTTAACAGAGACCCATACTGTTCTTCAGGCCCTATTGTGAGCATTAGAACAGCCCTCCAGCTGGTATGATCATTTCAGAACCTAACATCATACACTGGCTAACAAAGCTCAGTGACAGTGAGGAATTTCCATATTTGAAAAATCTTGATTCTGTCAAAAACGCTGACATTTTTGAATCTCTGTGATGTCAATAAAATCATTCAGGACAGCTACATCAAAGTGTAAATAATAGCATATATGTTTTATAGTCACATACAACAGCTACCCTCCAGTACATATATCAGGCATGATGGATTTTTCCTGCAGAGATGTACATATAGATAGCATCAAAACTAGTTGGACTAATTGTAAGGACTCCTACACCTAGGGCCTATTGTTGTAGCTAATTAACTGTATAAATGTCACTTAAAAACTGACTCACCTGCCAACACATATACAAAATTTAATAATCATGTAGAAGCTATTAATTACCATCTGTCTAAGGCGGTGTATCTCTGCTGCCTGTGGATCCCTATTGATGACAGGTTTGTTCTTTATCTTGCGAGCCCTGTCAGCATAACGAAGGGTGCTCAGAGTCTCCTCCATGTTGGAGTCAGCAGGACTGACACAGGCTATCATCACAGTGTGGCTGTTTCCACCAAGAGAGTCTGAAGGTAAAACACATACATCCAGTCCTTTTTTACTTAAGGCAGAAAGAAATATGTTACTTCATATTATATAAATGCTGTTTAAATTGCAAAACAGTTTTACCTTGTTGAATTTACTGAAGGTCAATTTTACACATGAAGTACAGTGAAACCTCCCAATACCGAACACCCTTAGGACCGGAAAAAAGTGTTCAGTACAGTGAGGTGTTCGACATAGGGAGGTTTGATAGCATGTATTTGGGACCGAGGAATGGTGTTCAGTATAGAGAGGTGTTCCGTATATGGAGGTGTTCAGTTAGACAGGTTTTACTGTATATGTATATCACGAACTGCTTACAAGTGAGGATTTCATTTAGCCTCTGTTGCAGTTGCATTCACACATACTCAGTCCATTGAACCTTGTGGATATGTTGCTGACAAAAACACTGAATTTAAAGTGTCTAACAAAGAAAAGTATTAGTATATGTACACACACATACAAAATCAGCTATCGGCTGTCAAAATATCATCAACAGTCCTAACTATATCATATGCTATTATACTCAAGGACATGACTAACATGAAAAAGGTTGACAGAAAATGCACCCCCCCCCTCCCATTAAATGGACAAATACACATCATAAACTAGACAAACAAACTTTATTGTACATGAAAGAATCAGTTTAGTCCAACAAGGCAGAAAAGATGCACATCTGAATCCTAACAACATACACTCTTACCAATCGTTACATCATTTTAATAATCCGTTAACATTTGGAAACTGACAGTAGCAGCCAGTGTTCACTAAATATTTTAGCAGAGTAGTCAAAATTACTCGTTACAATTGTTTTAAACACTTTGAGCAACAAAACATTTCTTTTAATCACACAAGTTTATATTGATAAATTGCCAAAAAAAAAAAAAAAAAAAAAAAAAGAAAAAGATATTGTGGGAGAAATTGTAAAATTATGATATATCTTTTATGAAGAAAACTTTAGCAGCTGAACCCACAGTACAACATGGTAACTCAACCTCCCAATCTACCTTGTGCGTCAACAACTCAGGTGGAGACGGGATCAAGACACATTCACACTATATAGTATGATTGAGGAGAATCCAGTTTGCAGTTTGGAAGAAGTAACTCACAATGACACAATTGAAGCCCAAGATGGGAGAATGGACATTGTTGGTTCTAGCCCCTCAGCTTACCATTCTGACCTCACCATCAGGTCAAGCAATTCAAAGTAATGTTGAAGACTTTTGTTTTATTGGCTAGCCTAGCTAGCTTGAGTGTAACCCCCCCAGCCCCCAATGTTGCAATGGCAAACTGGATACATTTGAAATTTTCTTCCTCATCCTACTCACTCCCGGTTGAAGATGAGGTCTTTGTGTGGAACCCTCCCTCATTCTCTCTGTACTTACAGGTGATAGTGAGGGTTGGACTTTGTCATCTCTCCATCAATGTGTGTCATTTTCACCTTCTCTGAAACCACTTGATACAGTCTCGGTTTATCTGATGGGGGTATTTTTGGGTGAGTCTCCACAAAATTTGTGCAAATGATCACGCTCCATTCTTTTTCTTTTCTTCCATTTTTTTTTTTTAATCTTCTGTTAAAATGCAACTCCAATTGTTTATAAATTGCACAGGGTCACTGCAGAATGCACATAAAACCTAGACCTGTTATTTCTCAAAAAGAATTTTGCAATTTCCAAATTTTTCAAAACTACTGCAGACTTCTGACTGGTTTTGGTGTCACACAGTGGGATTGTACCTTGACTTGGTCTCCACCAAATTTGTTTATCAGGTGACACTGTTGCTTTTTCATGAATTTTTACAATATTTCAAAATTATGTAATGATTATTAGTAAGAGCATGTTAGCATGGTCAGTTTAGGGATTCTACTGTACACATGTAGTTGCATACTGATGTACATTTCTCCCAAACAATAAAGCAGCTGATGTTTTTATGTGCTGGTGCCTTTGGATAACTTGAGCAGGATGGAGTAAATCAATACACAACAAGCTTCTGAAAGACATCCTTCCTGCATCTTTGATGCCTACCTTGCAGAAGCCGTGTAAGCTTGGAATCCCTATAAGGAATATGGCTGCGTTTTTGAGACTCATCACCCAAGGCACTAATAACATTTCCAAGAGCCAGCAAACCTCGGTTGATGTTTATTCCTAGAGGCAAAAAGTTAATAAAACATGCCATTTATTATCAAGATCAAGACAGCAGCAGCCCTTTAACCTGCAAAACTAGCCAAACTGAATGACATATTGAGGTTGAAAAAGAAGAACAAGGTTTTCGTATCCCTCCTGTAGACAGCACTCCAGTCATGAGGCTTAAATTGTGTATTTCCATTACTTTCTAGCGTAATTTTCAAGTTACAACTAAAATGCCACAACATGCAGACACATCAATTTTTTAAGGTAAATCTCTGTATATAACTTAAACGATTTTTAAAATTTTGTTCCATTAACCTAAAAAGTGATCAGTTTGTTCATGGTTACTTAATACAATCAAATGTGAATACTATTTGTCAAGTGCTTCACCAATGTGCTCCTGTTAATAACATGATTTTAAGGATGTTAAATGAATTACATGTAATTTTTCAATAGTAACTATATGCATCATTTGTGCAAAAAGGAATAATATGCTATTTACCCTCTTTAAAGCGATCACCCTCTGCATGGGTTTTTTTCACTCTTTCTGACCCTGCTAAATCCACCAGATGAAACTTTGCTTTTAAAAGATCATTTCTGAAAAAGAAACATGATTGACATGTATATGTACAAACTTGAAGTTTACATCTATATGTATTTTGAATTAAGTACAAGATACTCTGTTATTCATTATATACAGTGTACACATGAGGCATATTGGTGAACAAGGAAGGAGCATTACACTTGTATTATATTAGTAAAGGAGTCCCTTCTTTGAGAGACCTGTCTTAAAGCAGACCCAAAAGTGATCACACAAAGAAAGTGATATCTCAATGCAGGTAAAATGACACCTAAAACATGCAACTAGGGATCAAATACAAGTGGTCTCTCAAACTAAGGATTCATGTACACAT
Source organism: Hermodice carunculata (assembly GCA_964020975.1). Classification (NCBI taxonomy): domain Eukaryota; kingdom Metazoa; phylum Annelida; class Polychaeta; order Eunicida; family Amphinomidae; genus Hermodice; species Hermodice carunculata. The sequence goes on from OZ026619.1 coordinate 64,758,262, forward strand.
TTTTTTCTTTTAAGACCTCTGATGAAAGACCATTTGCCCTGTAGGACCACATTCATCAGGTCCCCAGCACACAAGGTCCTCAAAGATGAGGACAACTGTATTATCATTTACCCAGGCCTTCACATTTGAGGGGTGTGATTTTTTACTCGCCCTAAATAATAGAGGTGAGCTCCTAAAAATACACCTCAATCTTGCATTTAAGTACTCTAACTATAGCAATACTTAACCTACAGCTCACCTAGAATAATTTGAGGTGAGCTTATTTCAGCTCACCAACAATTTTTAGATGTGAAGGCCTGATTACCCACTACCAGATCTGCTATAATGGTACAGTGGTATCTCAAAGGACAAACTACTGTAATACAAGTTCTGATACCTGGGTACCAGTAAAATGAACACAACACTGAGATATAGATGGATCATGAAAGACAACGCATGTTGACTTGTACTATAATTTTCTTGTACCTTAACTACAAGGGTTGTTTTTTTTTTTTGTTGACATACCTGAAGCATGTTACCCATTTATGATACTGAACTCAGTTTCACATTATGGAATGTCATTCATAAGAGTGCAGAGTAAGACGCCCGTTTGCAGTTCTGGCACATGCATAAAATTTCATGTTAATGAAAGTTGGTCTCCTAAAATTTGTCTCAGAACATATTTTGGTGATGAAACACACAAAAAATAGACATGTGAGGACAAAAAATCTTGTATACATGTACATTGTACCTGGAATATGGGACAAATTTGGGGCCTTTTTAAAATTTTAGCTCAGTCTAACCTCGCAAAAATTAAAAAATACAGTTCAAAGAACGCAGTACCCTTCGGCTGCCTTCAATCTCTTTTGTTGTAAGAGAATAGGAATAGTGTCCCATAGTATCAGGTATAGCTACCTACAAAAATACTACTATTATACACTTGACCTTTGACCTAAAAAACATTAGGTCAAATATAGAGGTATAACCTTGACTTTCAATAGCCTTCTAGATCACCCTATGTTGCTTCTTTTGTTTTAAGATTTAGATTTCTAGATGCACAATGTCACTCAGCAAACTTGTGACCCGTGTTGTGACCTTGAAACTTAGGTCAAGGTCAGTTATGCTTGCAGTGGTGTACTATCATATGCAAAAGTGCTGTTTCTAAAATTTCTGAAGTTATACAGTAGTGGTAAACAAAATTTCAATGAATAGGTCACTATGACCCAAATACTTGACCTTGTGACCTACTTTTGATTCATGACACATTTTTTTGGTTTTGATACATGGGTGTATAAAATTTCATGTAACTGACTTAAATACTTCCTTACTTATACGAATACCACCATTGTGCACTTGACCTTTGACCTCAAAAAGTAGGTCAAATATAGAACTATGACCTTGATTTTCAATAGGCTTCTAAATCACTCTATGAAGCTTCTTGTGTGTAAGCTCTAGATTGCTAGATACAGGCTTTCAATAATTAGAGCGGCAACGTCGCTCAGCACGTGACCACTGTGTGAACTTCAGAATTAGGTCAAGGTCAACTATGCTTGCACACAAAGTAGGCCATATTGAAGTGTACTATCATGTGCAATTTGTAAGTCATGTCTAAAAAAATGTCTGATGTTATAGTGGGGTAAACAAAATTTCAATGAATAGGTCCTTGTACCCAGATACTTGACCTAGTGACCTACTTTTGATTCATGACACATTCTTTGGTTGTGATGCATGTGTGTATAAAATTTCATGTAACTGAGTTAAAAAATTTCCTTACTTATGCCAATACCACCATACTGCACTTGACCTTTGACCTCAAAAAGTACATCAAACATTAAGCTATGACCTCTACTTTCAATAGGCTTCTAGATCACTCTATCAAGCTTCTTGTGTATAAGATTTAGATTGCTAGATGCAGGCTTTCAATAGTTAGAGCCGCTACGCTTGCACACAAAGTAGGCCATATAGGAGTGTAATATCATGTGCAATTCGAAAGTCCTGTCTCAAAAATTTCTGATGTTATGGTGGTAAAACCATGGGACGGATGGACAGACGGGTAAGACAATACCGGTCGGCCTCATAAGGCCGTAGGGTAAAAATGATAACTCGTGTCCAAACACAGTTCCAAATGTTTCACCCTACAAGGATTCTCTTAGTCATTCTGCTTCGACAACGGAAATGACATAAATCATTTATGTACAGTTTGAACATACACATCAGCCTTGTTGGTCCTTTCCACATGAATGGTAAATATTGCATGAGAACGACTTGATGTCTGATTCATGGCAGTAGCTCCAGTTGTACGTCCAGCCGATCCTTGCTGTAAACATGTAAGGGTTTCTTCCATTGTGAACACCTGCAGCTCATTCAGCCCTTGTATCTGTAGACAGAAACACACCAGACAAGTAAATGTAAGGTGGTCCAGTAGTACTTGCAATTGAACACCGCCTCACTGCCAACAAAAAGTGGCTTTTGCATTGCAGGTGGTCTTAAAAGTAATGACGAAGAATAATACCTTACATGTAGGTACTTGTTTTATTTTCATGTGTACATCCTTTCATGTTTTTCTTTTGCATTTGATGCATTTAACTACAGTTTTAATTCCACTATTGTGAACAAAGTTTCTATTAAATCTACATGTATGACAAATAGGGCCAATGATTTCCCATTTGAAAAAAAAAAAAAAGGAATTCCACTTCATTAGCAAAAATGTTTCAAATTCCATTTCAAGGATGAAAAAAATGCATAATTCCGCTTCGGTTTCGGAAAAAACGGAAAATCATTGGCCCTTGATAAAATATCTTTTAATTGTGCTTTTATATTTACATGGTTTGTGCCACCAGCAAAATAAACTACCTCTAAAAGGACAGTTCATGTGATATATATACCAATAAAGTTGTCACATCACTTTCTTATTTGTATGAATTAGACAGTGTGGCTACATAAGTACATACATATGTGGCTTCCCATGCCACATCTTGCATCACAATTGTCTGTGTAAATGATCCATGATTATTACAAGTGAAGACAAGTGCTTCACATTGTCATCAACTTTTGATACAAATATATAATGTATGGGTGGTATTTCACTACATTTATTTGATTTTTTTCATTATAATTTTAAAATACAGATTCTAGTTATGATTTTGGCTATCATAATGAGCATTTGCTTGAAAAAAACTTGGCATTTAAATACACACACACACACACACACAAATAGGAAAAATGCACGGGATTGTGTCTGTTTCGAAAATCAAAAAGCAGTGTCATTGCCCTCCATACTCACCCTAATCCCCCCATTAATTTCTTCTCGGATGCTAAGGGTTTCATGTTTGTTGGGATTCAGCAAGTCATTCAGATCTTCCTTGTGTATCTGAACAAAATTAATGCAAAAATATATGTACCATAAAAAACAAATGCCATAGCACTTTTACATGTTAATAGTCAAATATTTAACATTTAAGTTGATGTAATAATGATGTTGTGATATCTTTCATCACCACTCAGGGATCTTATTTTGCCATTTACATGATTGTAACTTTTGCCTCCTGACAGAAATTTTTGCTATTATTATGTCTTTAAGCTCATCATGTTTATCTCTCATGCAGTACCATGTGACCTTCTTTCTATACAGCTTACCCTTTGCAGCTTGCCTCACAGTTTCAGAAGGAAGCCCTCTAACATTGATAAAACATTTACATACATCCATTTGTACCCATTGATAGTTATTTCAAAATTCATGCTTATCATAATTTTACCTGTTCAGAGACTTCATACAAACTTAAGATACAAACAAGGCTATATGATTTTTACAGACAAAATGGTGTCTTCTGATCACCCACAATCCCTTAATTTGTTGGGGTTTTTTCCTATCAACTCATCTGCACCCTGAAATACATATAAGGTATCAAGGAATGCATGATCTGAACATGCCACACTTCTTGGAGTTACATGTATCACATAAAATATGGTACTCATCCCTTTGAGAGACCATCTAGACTAGTGCCACCCAAAAGATGGTCATATAAAGCAGGTGGTCTCTCAAAGGAGGTACCAATACTAGGAAAGCAATACAGAGAGACCTGACAATCGTGGTCTCTCAAAGGAGGGACAACTGCACCTACTTCAAACAGTTGTCTAACACAGAATACAGGGTCATGGTCACACATCTACAAGCTGGAGCAAAATCTTGGTGATGTGTATAATCTATCAAAACTTGACCAACTTTTGCTAAAACATTTTTAAGTTATGTCAAAGTTTGATGAAGTTTTCTGACATCCTTCAGTGTGATCACATTGTCACTGATTTGGGATTAAAAGAAGTGTTCCTTTTAACTTGAGATCTTCACTTACAGCAGGTAAAGAAACTATATAACACTGTAGAATATGAAAAAAGAAAATATGGACACTACTTACTGGTACATGTATTAAACATACGAGGAAAAAATATTAATTCATTTGGACAGATTTTACCCATGGATGATTATACTTACAAAGTTATAAACTTACCTCAAGATATGACACCTTTATGGTGAAATCAAATTCTGGACGTTCTTTAATTCCCTCAAACAGTTCTTTAATGACTCGTGGAATGATGCCAACCACCTCTTCCTCTTGTGCCAACTGGTCCATGCTGACACCATAACCCCCTCCCATGGAGTAGGTCTTTCCACTACCTGTCTGTCCATATGCCAGTACAGTTGCATTGTAGCCTGCAGGTACAAATGCACACGTTACTTAGAAAGAAAAAAGGAAAGCAAAACAAAAACAAACAAAAACAAAAACAAAAAAAAAACAAAAAAACAGAATAAAGGATTTTACTAACATTGTTTTCACATACATACATGTTTTTAGCAAATGCAGGTACCAAAACAACCAGGCTAGAAGTGGAAATAAGACTGCTCATTTATTTGCTCATGTATAATAGCTTTTTTGACTAGCATTGTACAAAATGCGACCACGTGCCTGCTTTGTACATTAAAAAAAAAAAAAAAACTAAAAACAAAAAAAAGGGCTCAAATTAAAAATCACAATCTTTACTTCTGCAAATTGAAGAACTCATTTTTTTTTAAATGATTAGAATTAATCATAATTTTGTAGTCATTCCTAATGCTACTTACCCTTAAAGACACCTTTGACAAGGTGCTGAACTGATTTAACATAAACTTGTTCTTGTGCTGTATCTGGGGAGAACACATAGTCATAAGTAAAGGACTTATCCTGGCCAAGAATCACTTGTGGTTCCCCTGGTACAAACTGCACACAACATGAACAGCACTCAGCAACCTCCTTGGGAATTAAAGGACGACAACGTAGGGCAACACGAACTGGAATAACTTTGTTGTCTGGCATCCTACTTCAAAAACGTGGACAACACAGATCAATCGTAAGATGACCTGTCACCTGTTCCGACATAAAATAATATATTGATATTGCAAATATGTTCACTAATTCAGCACTTAAATCAACGAGGGACTTAAATTCTCATGTCTTCTTAACACCTCTTGTTCATGGTATTAGACTCATTTCCATATATGGAATGGTTGTCTGTCACCAGAGCCCACAAATAAAATTTATATTGATACTGTATATATTTATTGTAAAATATTTATTGGTAGTAACATGTATGATCTACCATAAAAAAAAATAATTGGCCAAACTAAAATAATCTCCCCATATTACAAGTGCATTGAACATGCAAGTAAAACTTTCCCTACAAACATACTTAATCTTATTTATAAGCATTTTTACCAGAATGGGCAGACAAAAAGGTTTGAACAAACAACTGAAACTTTGCTATTTCCATCTGATACAGGTTGCTTTCCTTTTTTAAGTGGAACTCATGAGGTTAACACTGCAAGGTGTAATGATTAACCACAGAAATAGCAATCTGTTAGTTTTTAATACATTGGCACATGTTACTGTATACATGCAATACCTATACCCTTATTTTAGAATTAAAATCTGTCATAATACCAATGAAAAAAAAAAAACACTGTGAAAATATAATGCAATATGGCTGCCATACTACCACACCATGAAAATAGCAAGGCATCCCTTCTTTTATATAGAAATATTTAACTCGCACCTTTCAAAAGTTTTCACAATAAACATATAGTACTTGATCACAAACATCAATTGTATCATCATGTGGAATAAGGTGTCAGCATCCCACAAATATGAATACATGTCATTTTTTCAAAATGCATGCAACAGTTAACATGCCATGTGCTGCAGGTCAAAAAGAACACTTAACTTTCCTTAAACGGATTAAATATAAAATATATATATAAAACATCCATGACAAAGTTAGTAATTGTATGAGAGGCTCATGGGCATATGACCTTGCGAAAGCAGTTCAAAATCTTCCAAATTTATGCAACATCAAACTTTAATGATACACATTTCAGCTAGGCCACTGGTGCCAAAGGTTGCAGGTTCGAGTCCCGCTCATTCCGAACATAAAATATGCATGTAGGTATCATTAGCCTTATTCTTTTTCAACCTATTGAATTTTGTGTCCATAACTGAAGTGCTTGTTGACTCTGAAAAGGCCAAGGTCATCCTTACAAAATTCGATTAGCTTTGTTCTGGCCTTTTTATTGTTATAAGAAAATTAAGTTCAAAATTATCTATTGCTGTTAGCATCTTTAAGTCAAGCCAGTTGTCAGTGCTTATTTTAATAGATATGCAAATTCACCTGACCAGGGAGCTGAGAATTGTCTCTCGGATGAAGCAGGGGTCTCCATTGTTTATTATTATTCATTGTACCCATAATGCCTGGTCTTATTCAGTACATGTACCTGTTTATTCAGCAATATGAGCTGCAATTGATCAAAAGACCATTTAGCCCTACACATAAGAAACCAGCACTTTGAAACCACATTAAGACTCAAACTTGTGCATTTATAAGACCAAAAAACTTTCTTGCACGGATTCTGGGGTGCGGTACGGAGCACCTGCCAAGAACTTTCATGTCATGTAATCAAAACATGTAGGATTCCTACAATGGCCACACCATGTTGGAATTCCTCCAAACTGAGTCGGAACATTGACACCGACTGTGGCGAACATGCAACAGTACAAGCAATGCCCCAGACCAACGACTACATTGATATTTTCTTTCATCCAGCCATTCTTCCAACCTGAGTGAGGGCATCTTTCCGTTAGGTCCCCTCTATCATCGACTCAGCTTGATAGTCCAAGTGGAGCCCGAGGTTTGTCGATCACGATACAGATGAAAAGGTCCCATTTAATTTGTTGTTTATGATTTTTGAACACTAATATTACTTGCTTTTTTTTTTGTTTTTTTTGTTTTTGTATCCATGCCATGACCCTCAATGAGCGTAAGACCTTGCCTTACAATAATACAGTTGCTTCACCGCCACAAAGTGTCACAACTCAATGACCTGCTATCAAGATAACACGTCCCTGATTTGACGTACGCTTGGGAAAACTTACCTTATGCCTTTCTTGTCAAATGAGCAAAATAAACAAAACTTCTGTATCAAAGTTTTAGCAACATTAATATGCCATACAATATTGAGATCGGTTTCTCATAACTTCGACACTTCTTGAAGATTTAAACCGCCGGGTTCCTGCGAACCAATGAGAAAAGTCGTTTCATTTGTACCTTAGTCTAATTGGTTCGCCAGAAAGAGGCAAAGGAAGACCGTCACCACTACAATACAATATTTTTATTGCATTATCCAATATAAAATGAACATAGGAATGGTACATACACAATCAAAAATCTACTATAACAAAAACTATTCTAATCTAACTCTATTAAAGCCCAAAAAAGGCATCATATAGGAAAATGTGGTTTTGAGAATATGATGCACACAAAACAAGAAACCGGCGAACCAAACGGAATGCAATAGCTTCCGTGGATCAAGCGACAATATGAGCACCAATGCCCTCTTGTGGAGCGATGATAAACTATTTTCTTTTTCCATCACATCATGCTTGAACATGAGAAAGCTTTAGTTTTCTTTTCAGTAGGCAAGCGTTGACAAAATCTAGCACCGGTTTCAAGATTTCATCATTATAGAGCGTAATAAATAAGATTTTTTAATTTACAGTCAGTAGATGAAATGTGGTGGCAGACGGAGCATTATACAGAGTTTCCCGTTCTCTGAGATAAAAAGGGCCAGTCCAGAATAAAATGTTTCTTATCCTCCACAGAGTGTAGGGGACAAACTTTACAAAAGCAAAGTTCAGCTGGTACTTTGTGGACATTTCTACCTAACTCAATTTAGGCTTATGAGAACTAGTGCGTAATTTACAGAATTCTTTCCTAGCTGGAAAATTCTTGGTTGCTAATGAAAAACTTTCTACAGCAAAGTTGTGTTTGAATTTCTTGTAAGTTCTTAACTTAGAATTTTAATCAACATTATTCATATATGCTGACCAGCTATGTATAAATTTATTCTGAAGACAATTTTTGAGTTCAAAAATAATCTTGTTGCAGTTGATGGCACTTTGACAGTACTGAAGTTCCTGTTAGACCAGAGCTGCTTGATATAGACAGCTCAACTGTCTTTGAGTTGTAAAGAATCAAAGTATGCCAGGTTCACTACTCCATGTTTTTCATGAGAGCACAATTTCAACCAATATTTGGCAGCCTGTGGTAGCATGGTAACAAGTAGTGGAAAGCACCCTAACCCTCCCCTGACTGCAGCAGTACATGTAGTAGTTTGTCTGGGGACTCCCAAGGAAAATTTATTGAAGTTCATTAATACTTTTTAGGTGGGTTACGTAGGCTTTCACAAAAGGCCATTAAGTTGCAGGGATTAAGATTCTGTTGATAATATGGTGCCCATATTTCGCATCCATAACTAAAAATTGGGTAAATTAAAGAGTGAAATAATTTATGTTTTGTCTTAAGTTCTTCTCTGAGGTCAAACTGTTTCAATTGAAATAAAGCTTTCTTAGCCTGGTCACAAAGTCAGTCACAAGCAGATTCAAATTAGCCATTTATTGCTAATATAATTCCCAAACTAGAAAAGAAGATTTGCCTAACGGCGAATCTGTCTGGGTGCCTTCAAAATGAGAACAGTTTGAAAAGTCACACTTTGTCAGTGTTAAACATAGTCTAAATTTTGTGTATAAGCCTAATTTGCATAAATTAAAATCCTACAACTTTGGTTCTTGGCTAATTGGATGCAGTTATGTCACAAAGCCACAAATTCAAGTTTGAATAGTACCTATATGTATAATAGTGTTGGAATTATTCAATATTTAGATTTTGTGTATTGCCTTTTTGGCTTGAATTAAAATCCTACAATTTTGGTTCATTGGATGTACCTGTGTCACAAACGTATAAATTTAAGTTGAAATGGAACTGCTATCTATATATGATATTATTTTTATTCTAAAAACCACCAAACTTGCCATGGTGACATACCTACCAGTGAAATTGTGCAAATCATTTGGAATTGTCATGATGTTTAAATCTATGCAAGTTGGGGGAAATTCAAGTTTTAAAAGCTCTATCTCTTCAAAAATATTACAGATAAACAACAAATTCTAACTTACACATGTGGCAAATGCAACAGCATGTAAACAAAAGTTGGGGGATTTTAATGTCAGTTAAATTGACTGAATTTCCTCAGAATACACCCCCCCCCCCTACTGCTTGCTACAAGCTGTGCGGGCCTCCATGGTGCGAGGCAACCATTTTGCATTTATAATAAATTCGATTGAACCTGTCTCCTATGCAGCAAGCTTCCATCCATGCATGCTAAGGTGTATGGTTTGGCAGGGTTGGGTCTTGTGACAAATGGGGGGGGGGGGGGGGGTAGGAGGAGGACTCCCAACAACTGTGTAATGAGGATCTCAATAAAGATACAGAGAAACTCTTTTTTGTTCATGCAAGAACAGATCTGCTCAATGCTGCTATATGTACCAGGCAAGCTATTGTTCCCACTATTGCAGGACAGAGCTGTCCGTGCTCTGTGACTGAGACTGGTGTCCTAGCTGGTCTGTTTTTGCCTGAGGCTATCATGAGTCTGCTGGCTTATCAATCCCAAGAGACTGCATGCTTATACCATGATTATTTCTCTTAAAAGGAATCCTTCTGATCAGTCTTCTCTAATTTTTCAAGGCCAAACATGGGGACAAGCGGAATCGCCAACTGCTTACTCCAAGGCAAAGCCACTGAGGTACAGGAGGGACTGCTGGAACTACTGTGGGGGGGAATGGGGGTTCCGCCCGGGGTGTCAACACCAATGGGGCCAAAGGCCCACTGGCAGTGAAACCTCCCTCACAGGTCTGGGTGTCTAATCCTTCTTGGTCCCCTATGCCTTCTCTTACCACCCGAGCTCTCAGATCCGGGAGCTCGGGAGTTTGTGGAGGCACCAATGCCTTAGCTGGCACTCCGGGCTTACGGTCCGAGCGCTCGGACAGGCCGGGGTGCTGGCTTTCCATACTGCCCAGACTTATGATCTGGGTGCTCAGACTGGGTGAGGTTCCGGAATACCAGGGTGGGCACCCGTAGGTTTCCACTCTGGATGCACTGGTTTACGAGGTTGCTGTCTGTCGAGCACTCGGACCCAGAGGACCCTGGATCTCGACAGGGGTATCTAGTATGTTACACTTATGTACTAACAATGATTGTGAAGTGAGTGTTTAAGGTAACGGACGGACGACGGACCCTCACAAAAGCTCAGCTGAATGACAAGTCAGCACAAACACCCACCCTACAACTTCAGCTGACTGACATTTCAGCTGAGGTAAAAAGAATTTTAAAAACAAACAAATCACTGGACTGTTACCGTTGGAACAAACTTGGTCAAGATCCACCCAAGGTAGATCTGCACCAAGTTTGAAGAGAATCTGGACAACAGTTTCAGTGAAATCAAATCTTAATTATGAATGGATGTGAACCGCCAACAATGACAGATGCCAGGACTGACCATCTTAAAAGCTCAGCTGAAGGACAAGGCAGTCAGCTGTGCTAAAAATACAGAAATAAATTGCAGTGCCACCAGTTGAACAAACTACCTTCTGGGGCTGACCAGAAGTGTCCCTGTACAATTTCAAAACAATTGGTGAAGTTGTTTTAGAGAACTTGCAAAATAAAGTTGACAAATATAATCACACAAAAACAAAATAATCACTGGACCATGAACGGTTGAATATCCACCCAAGGTATATTGCCACCAGGTTTGAAGAGGATCTGGCCTATGGTCTAAGAAAAAGTAAAATCTGAAATGTGTATGGATGTGAACAGACGACAATGAGCGATGTTTCGACTCAGACCATCCTATAAGCTCAGCTGACTGACAAGTCAGCTGCACTAAAAATACAGAAAGGAATTGCAGTGCCACCAGTTGAACAAATTTGGTTCTAGGGCTGCCCAGAAGTGTGTCGATGTGCAATCTCAAAACAATTGGTGGAGTGGTTTTGGAGAAGGTCCTGCAAAACATTTGACAAATCGAATAAACCAAAAACAAAAAAATTAAAACAAGAAAAGAAGATTTGTTTCAAAGCAAATCTGTCTGTGTGCCTTCAAAAGTTGTAAATATTAAATGCTACAACTTTTGTCTTTTGGTACTTCACCTTCCATTAAGCTTATGGCTGGATGAAAATTTCAAAATCCATATGACCTTGACCTTTAGAGGTCACATGTAAATTACAAAAATGTACAGTGTTACAATACCTACAATTTAAGCCCAACATGATCAAAATTGGATAAAAATTTACCAAGTTATGGCTACATGAAAATTTCAAAGGTCCAATTGACATTGACCTTTGACCTTTAGAGGTCACATGTAAATTACAAAAATCTTAAGTGTTACAGCTGCTACAATTTGAGCCCAACATGATCAAAATTGGTAGAAATTGACAAAGTTATGGCTAGATAAACATTTCAAAGGTCCAAATGACCCAGATCTTTGACCTTTAGAGGTCACATGTAAATTGCAAAAATGTGCAGCTTTACAATAGCTACAATTTGAGCCCAACATGATCAAAATTGGATGAAAATTGACCAAGTTATGGCTGGATGAAAATTTCAAAGGTCCTTTTGACCTTGACGTTTGATCTTCAGAGGTCACATGTAAATTATGAAAATGTGCAGTGTTACAAACATATTAATTGAAGTTGGATTGGTTACCTGTAACTATAATAGTTTTGAAGATATTCAATATTTAAATTTTCAAATGGCCCTAATTTGCACAAGTTTCAAAACCCTAGATCCTCTTTACAAAAACTGAAGTCTTTTAGAATGGAATTACAATCATGCAAAGTTTTGAGTTTCTACATGTAATAATTTTAAAATGAAATGTCGGACAAATTTGCCTGTAAAAAAAAACCAAAAAAAGAAAGAAAGAAAGAAAGAAAGAAAGAAAGAAAGAAAGAAAGAAAGGACGTCTCCATTGAAACTTAAAAGCTTCATACACTATTCCATCATACCGACACTGGTATAAACAGGTAAATAGTACTACAATTTTTAGCACCATAAAGTTGACTAGAGGTGTTATGAGGTACAATGTGCTAAGGTATTAGCTGGAGGCCACCTCTTCCACTATACAGGATGAAGGTTGAAAAGAAAAAAATCCTGTAAAAAGTGAGTATGATCATGGTTTTCTGACTTAAGACGGACTACAGAAAATTCTCTAGGTATACTTTACCCAGGTAATTTCCCTCGTACCACTCTTAAACACTTTGAGGACTATACTTTGTCATTCCAAACTCAATCTTGACATTGTTTGACTAATGCTCTTGAGCTAGTGTTGTATTTATTAGGTATTTGGTCATATCTCTGGAAACATTTCAACAGAGTTTTGTGTAGTTGTTGTTTTTTACAACCTTTGTGTTGTAGTTTTTGCAACAAAGTTCTGACTCTATTGACGAAATCACTAAAAAGTGTGGTGTTTCTACCAATACGTATGACTTGTACGATACAAACTCCATATGCTTGTTTCTCTGGAATGTTTCCTGTCAGGTCAGGGTAGGAGATAATATCAAATTTGAACTGGTCTCTCTTGTCAAATGTTTTTGTTATATACTGGTTGTTCTTTATTTCTATATCCAAATCAAGGAAAGTAGCTTTTGTATCACTTTTATTTTCCAGATTTGATATTAATTCTTTGGAATATATGTTTTTTTCCAATTTCCCTTTATTTCATTTCCATTGTATAAAGCACACAGGTCAACTATAAATCTTCTTGTGTGAGAATATGATCTTCTTGCAGCTGCAGAGGTTGTTTTTGCCCATTCTTCCATCCATTTTGATTCATAATAATGTAAATCAAGGTTGGCAATATATGGGGATGGATCTGTTCCCATTGGTATGCCTACTATTTGTTGATCAACTCTGGTTCCAAAGCAAAAGCGTGCATTGTTGTTAATGTATTCTATCATTTGAGCACACTCTTGCTTCGTGCAACATATTCCTTTGTTCTTACCTTTATCAAATTTAGCCTCAGCACCAGATATTTTAATATATTGACATGTGCCATCTTTGAACGCTTTATCCAACATTAAAATAAACACATTGTTTAGGTCTGTCAAGTTGATCTTTGTATACAATGTTGAGAAATCAAAGGTATGAATTGATTTGGCACCATTCTTATTGTTGATTTTGTCAATGTCTAGTACAATATCACTTGTGCTATCTGTAATCCACATTCTATTCACTCCCGTGTACATTTTAACTTTTTCGCAGTAGTTAGTATAAGAATTTTTGACAAGTTTGAGAACTTAAGGGAGTCGTTTGTCAACTTGTTTCGAAACACATTTCTTTTCTGCAATGATAAACCTGAATTTAACAGGGTTTTTATACATTTTGACAATACATTTGAACTCCTTGTTTTTATCCATTTGGTCCTTGATAACAGTATCAGAGGTTCCTGCCTGTTGATAACTTTCATTATTTAATGACAGACAGACAGACAGACAGACAGACAGACAGACAGAAAGAAAGAAAGAAAGAAAGAAAGAAAGAAAGAAAGAAAGAAAGAAAGAAAGAAAGAAAGAAAGAAAGAAAGAAAGAAAGAAAGAAAGAAAGAAAGAAAGAAAGAAAGAAAAGAAAAACAATATGTCTGAGTTGGCACACAGACATAATCACTGGACCATGAACAGTTGAACCACCCAAGGAATATCCCACCAAGTTTAAAGACAATCTGGCTGATGGTGTTGGAGAAGATGACAATGTGAATTATGGACACCAAAAGGCAGACAGACCATTCTAAAACCTCAGCTTAGGTAAAAATCGAAAAATATACAATTTATGATTCAATATGACAAATAACAAAATGCCTCAGTATGATAATATGTATACACACTTTTATTTCACAAAGCTTATATACATCCCCAATTATCTAACAGAGTTATACTTCACTCTGATGAAAATGATGCTTATTTACATTTTCCAACTGAGTAGATACTGCATTCATTAAGTAATCTAACACAAAGCCATACAAACTTATTGAATTGCATGTTTACAAATTGAAAACTAGAAAAGTGTCCATAGGGCACAGATGCCTCCATTTGTCATTATTTATATGGCCACCTGGAAACAGTAAGGGGTGTCAAAACAAAACAGCCCAAAATGGACCAAATTAACAAAAGCAAAATATCATACAAGGTGCATGTGGTTGTACCCAATTTAACAAACTTTGACTGGGTTTTTGTGCATTGTGGTCCCGCCAATGTAAACATTTCTTCTTTTTAACTGATGATAAGGTTTCTCACTTCTTAATTGTATACAGAACTGGTAGAGGTGTATAGGGCATAACATACACTGGTAGAGTGAGCAACTGGGCTCTTGTGACATTGTATAAAGTGCTGTCTTTTGGAAATGTCAATTGGTATTGAACTCCAAACAAAAAACACTGTGGTCTGAGAAGTAAGTTGACAGATAGCAGATCCTGGGTGACAATTCCATGAATGATGTCAAATGAATGCATGAATAAGCAATAGAACCCTCAGTGCACATCTTCACAAAAATGGAAAGACACAGGTATAAACAAAACCAAAGGTGCAAATCTCCATATACTGATTACTAATCCTGTAGTTTCATAACTACAGGTCAAACAGTTTAGTTTTGGGGGTATGCACAACTGAAATTTCCTGTTGGAGATAGGATAGACAAGTCATTTTCAGTACATCAAAGGTGTCATACAGACACACAGACAGACACACTGACAAACAAAATTGTAGGTGCACATCTTTATATACTAATAATCCTTTGAAGTCTCACGACTGTAGGTCAAATAATTCTGGAGGTATGCATATATTTCATGTTAGATGTGAGACGGACGAATAGACAGACAGAGCCAAACCTATATACCCTCCCACCAAAGTGGTGGGGGCATAAAAATGAATGAAACAACACATGAATTATTCCATTTAATGGAAGTTTTGGCAAGCAAGTGCATCAATGTGACCAAAGACACATGACAAAAAAATGAAAAAGACATTTTGGCAACCAGTATATCACCGTGGCTGGAAACACACAACAAAAAAGTAAAAAGTCATGTTATGGTTATCATATGCCAGATAATAAACAACAAAAATGTTATGACATGTTACATGTTAAGTTTCTTTAAAAATGTCATATTTTTGTTAAGTTTTCGGACTCAAAAAATCAGACCATGCACTCTGGCAAGAACTCACAGTTTAAATATGAACAAAAATAAACAGCAAATTTGTTCTGATGACTACAAAAAGACATAGATTTATGTTTATGCTTGTTTTATGTGATAGTGAGTTGCCCTTATATCTTTCTTTGCATAAATTTTGAGAAAACACTATTTCTGTTAGTTTCACAGTCTGTTTGGGACTGCAGAATACCCAAAGAAATTCTGCATGACAGGCCCCCAAAGAATGTTAGCCTTTGAAAGCATATTTATATATATTTCCCACCAGATGGCGCAGGGTGCTAATCAAACAACAAAAGACCACTGTTATCCTGGATACAGCGGCAGCTATTTGCGGTTGTCCCTCAGGCCTTCAAAAAGGATACCATCTTGCATGTGATCTACAAATATTGATACACATTCTTACATAGACAGTTTTTAACCATGTTTTCAGTAAGCATTAGTTGCATGCTGTATAAATGATATGTAACTCACAGATGAGCAAATACTGCCCATGTCAGTGAGCCAACAGTCTATCCTTTGCTCAGAAAGTCTGTTTTGAAGCCAATTAGATTCCATGGACCATATAGCAAAGCCTCCTGGCTATAAGCCTCTCTAAATACATGAATACTAGCCTGGAGAGGATTGTAGAAGTCTTATTTTCTTATCACAGATATATGTATACATATTAAGCACTCTAGTGAAAATAAATATGTAGTGCAATATATATATAGGTATACATATATTTAGAGAGAGAGAGATATGTGTATGTATATATATATATATATATATATATATATATGTATATATATATGTATATATATATACATACATACATACATATATATATATATAAAATACATATATGAAAACAATATCATTATGTATTGTTCTTTCTCAATTAACTTTGCAGAGTACAATTCCATAACACATGAAAAAATCAATTAAATGTTCACATAAACACAGACATTTTGTGACCTAAAATGAGGTCTTGACTTGGTCACATTAAAAAAAAAAAAAAAAAACAAAGTTATAACGTTATAACAGTACATACACATCTTTGAGAAATCTGATGGAAGTGTCCACATTGAGTTACTCTGGATAATTAAGTCATATACACACAGCAACAAAAATAACAATTTACCATAGCCCAACAGTAAACTTCCAAACTCAACTTGTACATCTATGTTTTGTTTTGTTTGGTGTTGGAAACTTCAATGTTTGTGAAGGTTGGAACCAATACAAATCATATTTTCCCCCTAAGAATCAGTAATGTCTATAACATTTATCGGACGACTTCCAAATGTGTTTTCTAATTATGCAATATCTCAGAAAGTAGTCATAAGATAATAAAGTTATGGACCAAGAAAAACCCATTACTTTATGAAACGATATTTTCAATCCAACTACACCAGGCACTTAAAACAGCTACCAGTAGACATGCTCCTGTACATTAATTTCAACAATTTGTTGCCAACTCCCATATGACATATTTGCCATACTTTGTATCAACTGTAATAAATATGTACTATAAATGTCGTTTTTAATAATACATAACATACAAAACTGGCTTTTTAATTTGTTCTCTTAGTCTTACTGCCCTCCCCCCCCCCCCCCACCACACACACACTCATGGTACCAAGTGTTGTACCTGCCAACAACTTCCCTACTCATCAAGATCTCTGTACATCATGTATATGATGTAAAGCATCAGTACACTACTAAACGAACTGAGTATCTTCCAGGCTAAACCGGGAAAACACTTACATGCAATGCTCATATTCTATTATATGCCAAGGTGTCACTGCTTTTAATAACAATGATAACAGATTATCCATAAATAAAATGTGAAATCTGCATACCAAATTACATTGGCTGTCCCTGTCCCCTCTGATCTCCATCAGGTAAGTGACCATTCTCTGGCAACTTCTCGCGCTTTTCCTTGTTGAAATCTTCTACCACAGCCTTCCCAGTGTCCTTTGCTGCCCTCTTGACAATGGCCTTGACCCCCAAGTTATTGGCAGTGTATGCTGTCATGGCTACATTGCCCGCAGAATACATTGTATTTTCTGTGAACTTTCCAGCCTCTGTACCATACCTGAAAATACATTAATTGGCAGATTTTTACACTTTGTTCATAGTTTGTCTTTTTTTATTATCTTTTGAAGTTTACTCAATCATACAAAATGTTGATCTTTCCATTTGTTAACATCGTTATTACTCTCCCAGTCAAATTAGCAAAAAGTACCTGGATGTAAATTGTCATCATTCTGAATGATTTTACTTAAATTTGTCATTAATTGAAAATATTTTGATATGGATTGTAGACAAAACCTATCATGGTAGCATACCCAAGTCAACTGTTTTCCTTGGCATGTGTTGAGTGCACTGTGCACAAACAAAGGAAAGCTGTTGACCGAGTGTTACTCTAACCAGGGGAGGTTAATGCACAAAAGGATATCCATTGACAGAGTCTTACTCTAACCAGGAAAGGTTAATGCACAAAGGAATGCTATTCACTGAATCTTACTCTAACCAGGAAAGGTTAATGAACAAAGGAATGCTATTGACTAAGTCTTACTCTAACCAGGAAAGGTTAATGTACAAAGGAATGCTATTGACTGAGTCTTACTCTAACCAGGAAAGGTTAATGTGCAAAGGAATGCTATTGACTGAGTCTAACTTTACCCAGGACAGATTAATGCACAAAGGAAAGTTGTTGACAGTCTTATTTTAGCCAGGAAAGGTTAATGCCAACATATAAAACACTATAACAGAAGTATATCCCTGGAATATGTCTTGTCTATATCCGACTCAATTTCACAAAACAATCCTTTAAATATGTGAAACTTGACAGCAAAATTTTCCACATTTCACCTTTATAACCCACACCAAAAATTATTTAGATTATATTCCTTGTTATCTGATAGAAGAGAAATATATACAAGGAAACAGTGCACTGGCAACAGAAAAGAATCTTGCTGAAGATAGGGATCATCACAAACTAAATTCTGTTACATGTACAATATTTGACAAACAACTTACTTGTGGGACACAATGTGAACAGTCTCATTGGTAATACTCTTGGCCAGACTTTTCGCTGCAACTTCTAGGCTGGTATAGACTGTGGAAAACCCTATAAGGTGATGATAAAAGTGAGCAAATAAATAAACTGTAATGGGTTAGAAGGAGCTTTAAATTCAGAAAAGCAATATTGACAAGCTGCTTTCACTTGTGGCCAGTATCTTGGGTGAGCCTTCATTTAAAAATTTTGTTCATAATTTCAGAAGTTTATATTTTAACTAGAACAGGCTGATTTTAAACAGAAAATTAAATGTCTCCTCGTGCACCCTTACTACTGTCACCCTTATTTTTATAAATAGGCATACTGATTCCAATGATCTACAGATATGGTGAAGGTACACTCTTTATTGACATTTCAAAACATTGATTTTTGACGAAATGCCTACGTGAACTTGAAAAATAGGTCAATGTCATACATTTGCAGTTACAAGCAAGGTCTTACAAAAGTCTACATAGAAACATAATCACACAAAATGTCAACCTCTTTAAGACAGATCTTTCTCAAGCGCATCTGCAATTATTTTTAAAAAGTGGCCATGTGACCTTGAAAATACGTCAAGGTCACCCATCAACAATCCCAACCTAGTTGGTATTATGGAACATAAACAAGCAAAATTCCAACCTCCTATGTCAAATCCTTGCAGAGTTGTTGCATGCGTGTCAATTTTAGATGACATGCCCACCTGACCTTGAAAAATGTCAAGGTCACCCATCTGCAATCCCAAGCAAGGTTTTATATAGGAACATCTTCACATAAAATTTCAACTTCCCAAGTCAAATCTTCCTTGAGTTATCACGTCCACATTGATTTTAGACAAAATGCCCACATGACCTTAAAAATAGGTCAAGGTCATACATCTGCAGTTACAAGCAAGGTCTTACAAAAGTCTGCATAGAAACATAATCACACAAAATATCAACCTCTTTAAGTCATATCTTTCACGAGTGCATCTGCAATGATTTTTAAAAAGTGGCCACGTGACCTTGAAAATAGGCCAAGGTCACCTATCTACAATCCCAACCTAGTTCATATAATGGTACATAATTATGCCAAATTTCAACTTCTTAAGTCAAATCCTTGTGGAGTTATTGTGTCCGCGTCAATTTTACATGACATGCCCATGTGACCTTGAAAAATAGGTCAAGGTCATACATCTGCACTTACAAGCAAAGTCGTACAAAAATCTTTCATAGAAACATAATCACACAAAATGTGAACCACTTTAAGTCAAATCTTTCTCGAGTGCATCTGCAATGGTTTTTAAAAGTGGCCATGTGACCTTGAAAATAGGTCAAGGTCACCCATCTACACTCCCAACCTAGTTCATAATTTGGTACATAATCATGCACAATTTCAACCTCCTAAGTCAAATCCTTGCAGAGTTATTGTGTCCGCGTCAATTTTATACGACATGCCCATCTGACCTTTAAACATAGGTCAAGGTCACCCATCTGCAATGGCAAGCAAGGTTTTATGTAGGAACATCTTCACAAAAAATTTCAACTTCCCGAGTCAAATCTTTCCGAGTTATCGTGTCCGCAACGCACACAACAATGTGTTGAAGAAGAACAAGAAGAAGAAGCAGCGGAAGAAATGGACGCAAAAACAATATGTCCCCCCATTGCACGGGGAGACATAATTACTAAAACTCATAATATATGTACATAATAAAGTTCTCATTGCCTGACTATGGACACTATGTGTGGTAGGTGTTTGGTCATGTGGTATGTAGAGTTAGAACAGTCTCTTTTAAGCTCTGCTGACTTGTCAATCAGCAGAGCTTATAGAATCCGTTTGCGTACGTCATCCGTCTGTCCGTTATGGGATATCAAACTTCGCAACTGTAAGGAAGTGCTGCAGCTGTATATATATATATATATATATGGCAATACAGTGCATATATTACACTATTGTATTTACCCTTTTGACTTCTTCTCAAAAACCACTGTATGGAATGTTTTAATTTTGCACATGGATGTTGCCCAGGTGAACCTCTACCAAGTTTGTGAAGGAGATGATGATGCAATAATTTTTCTATTTTTAATGAATTTTTTAATTTATTTTTTGAAAAAAAATAAAATTTCTTCATCTCAAGAACTACCTGGCCAATTGCTTTGATATTGCACATAGGGTCACCTGGGGTCAACTAGTTTTCATCTTGGCCACCAGGTGGTGCTGCGATTTTTTCCTATTTTTTTATGAATTTTTGCGTGTTAGGGCTATTTTCGACTTCTTCTCCAGAACAGCATGATAGAATTGCTTAAAATTTTATCAAAATATAGTTGGACATTAGACAATGAAAGTTTGCAAAAATAATGTGGATTTGTTCCACTATGTGCCACTCTACATACATGTATATAGCTGTACAAATCTAGATTGCAATCCATGTGTTCCAATACTGTAAAAGCAGATCCCAGTCAGCAGAGCACAGGATCATCATGATCCTCTTGTTTGTACATGCATTCTCCTTCGTTACAGTTATGCAAAACCATTCTCCTTTGTGACAGTTACCCAAAAACCATTCTCCTTTGTGACAGTTACCCAAAACCCAAAAGAGCATGTGGCACTTCCGCTACCTTGTTCCTACACAGAATCATTTACTGCAAGAATTTCATAACATTTAACAATCTTGGTACTGGGTAACCCCATTTTAATTGGTGACCTGTTGAAAAGCCAGCACAAACGATTCACCCTGATTGTCCCTGCAAATTGACATCCATATTTTCTGGACTTCCACTTTAACAGAGCAGCAGATCACATGGAGTACAATCCATTTTGCAGGCGACTGGTCCAAGTCTTACCTGGTTTAACCCTTTCCCCCTTAAACCAGCCAAAACTGGCTGGTGGTCAAATGTCATCTGCTTCAGTGTTTTCAACTAATTTCAGCAATAATGAAAACAATTTTGACTGAGAATTGTAGATGAGCCCTGTCAAGATCACATGCCCCAGGTCAACAACTTTCCTTGGCATGAGTTGGGAACTAAGTGCCCAACTCATGCCATGGAAAGATGTTGACTCAAGTGTCAATTCAAGGGGGAAAGGCTTAAACTGCACATTATTAGCGCTCACCTTTCAGGCCACCTGCTGCCACCTCCACCACTCCATCCATCTTGGAACGCCCATCACTTCCTTTCGACTTCATAGACTCGGGCAGCAGCTTCTCCCCGTGTTTCTTCACGTGTGGGGCCAACTCCCGACCCAAAGCCATAGTTGCCTGGCTGAGCTTATCAACTGTGAAGTGTCAGTCAAAAAACAAGACAAAAATACATGTATATAAAATGAAATATCACACTGAATGGAATAATTATTGACAAACATGCCAATACTAAGTCCCAATTTATGATCATGTACATATGCAGTATTTCATGCTGAGATTGCAGAGAACTTTCAGTCATCACCATGCACTATGAGTCTATCAAATTAGAAATCAAATGTGTAATTCCAATTCATCACACTGTGGATGTGGTTTCATTGTACCTGAGCTTTTTGAGTTTAGCTGTATTCTCTAGCCCACTGTATCCCAACAATTAACAAGAGAAGTCCTGCATAAGTCAGTTGTTCACTTGTTTGACTGTGTACAGTACACACATACTATGCTTTTTGTCCATTCATCCACTTCTGACTCCTACCAGTCAAACCTGACAACGTAGTTTGACCCAATTGTTCCATGTGACTTTTTCCTGATCAGCATTGGACAGTCAAGGGCTTTCCTTGGCATAAGTTGGGTGTTAAGTGGCCAAACCATGTCAAAGATAGCTGTTGACCTGGGCCTCTTATCATCTGCAATTGTCACATGAAACGTATTCTGTTGATGTTACAACTAGGTGCTCACTGGCTTTTTATGTGAGAAAGGATTAAACTACTGAAATGTCAGATTTCCACATACACAATCTTGATGTGTATGCGTATGTGTACCCCCCCCCCCCCCAAATTGACTTTGCAGATAAAGTACCTAGAAATGAGCTGACTTTCACTGCAACACCTGTGGCCTGCCTGACATAGTAGACACCTGTCTGGGCGGTTGGGTCAATCTTCCGTGGAGTCTGCTCAGGCTTCAGTCGGTCCCTTAACTTAGCAGATCCCACCTTCAGCAACTCTCCTCCTTTTTCAGCACCTTTGGTCAGCCCCCAGGAGATCCACTCTGCCGCTGCAGACAAATAACAAACACGCTGGTCATATAAAATACAAGGAATTCAGCTTTCAACATTTGCAATCAAATTATAATTTCACCTTAGTAATATCACAATGACCAAAGAGTTTGCTGTTCTAAAATCAATTTTACTGCTTTTATTTGAGTTTGACATTGAGTTCTTGTGACGTTAGCACATAAGGCTTCAATTTACTGGTATACATGTAGAGTGTTTATACAAACAGAAGCGAGTCAGTGATAGGGACAGATCTAGACTTCAACAATTTGTAGCAAAATTGGGAGTAAAGCATAATTAACAAATTTTGTCATGGCCTTTTAAGGCTTCATTTTATAATATTTTAGCTATTTATACATTTTATCAGCCAAATTTGAAAAAAACACAAAAAACATTAGCATTTGGCTAATGGTCAGAGTGGTCCGTGAATAATGGATGACACACCATGCAGATGGCCAAGAATATGTATGTGCATATACTCTTAAGTATCATGACAGTTCTAATATTGCTGCATCTTTCTTTTTTATTTTATTTTATCTTTTTCTTTATTTTTTGGATAACCCAGGATCTACTATTCTTATCTGAGATTTAAATTACATTTACTGTTCCAGTCCAGTGAAGTTATATAATTCATAAGGGAAATAAATAAAGTTCATTTATACAGTCGTTTTTGTTTGCTAGTAGGGTATTATGAGCCTTCATGCAGGTAAATTTACAATACACAAAATGGAGAAACCCTTTAATCCTCTTTAACCATGAAGACCAAGGCATTTTTTGTGTGTGTGTGTGTGTTAACCTTTAACTATGGAACCTTTCGGTCTGAATGTCATGGGGAAATAGGCACCCTTGTTTCGTAGTATGCTAATCTTATAGTCCACGTGCCTACCCCCAGTGACATTGTCTGTGTGATGCTCTTATCAGAACAGCTCAGTTCTTTACCAAAAGTTTGACGGCCTATTTATGAGGAAAAATAATTTTCATCTCCTCCATAGCTAGATCCCTGAATTCTCATGAGCCAGCATAAATACGTATTTTACCTTGCGCATTGACTTTCTTTGTTTATTATATAAACATAGCCTCCCATCATGGATAAGTTTCCATCCACAGGCCCTCACCAGATGGCGCATCACCACCTTGACAACAAAATGGTTACAATGATAATTAGCCACGTGCTAACCGTAACACGTGAATGGACTTGAACCAACACGGTATCAAGTCGCTTATTCTTCCCAACGTAAAAGAAATAGGTTTTACGTCATGCCCACACTGTCACGTAGGATGTTACCTGGGCATATAAATACCAAGGTAAAAACAAACGCGGCAATCTTTGGTTGTCTCTGAAGAGCCCAGGACGGGCGAAACCGGTCAGACTCTCCTCAACCAAAGTCTACTGCTATGTTTTAAGAATAACACGACACAGCACCACAGACGGGCGTATTAGCCGTCGTGGCCCTTGTCTGGTTTTTACATTGTGTTAACCTTTAACCCTGAAGGACCTCACACTAATGTGAATACAAATTTGTCCTTATTAAAAACAACAGTGAAATTTCATGTAATCACACTCAGCTATCACACATTATTCACTGAACAACACAAGTTTTGAAGGACTTCAAGTCAAAATTCCTTTGCTATGACTTCTTTATCTGACAAACTTAGATATGATACATTCAGCTAACAACAGATCATGGTACCATTATAACCAGGTTTCACTATATCAGTAAGAATCTGGTACTGCAAATGTCATCTACAAGTATACTTATGTATTTATTTATTTTTGTCATTAAGAATGTTTGGTCATTTGACAGCTTCCCTTGACACTGTGCACAGTCCCCAGTGTGTGCCAGAGAAAGCTATTGACTAAGTCTCAGGACAGTTTAGTAAACAGGGATAAAAAAGTTATCAACACATTTGCCATGTGCATGTGAAACTATCTGTATTGTTCTACCCCTGCCTCCAGCCACTGACATGGCTAAACTATACTGTGCAATAGTGTACCTGAGCACTGATCCCACTTCTGTGTCATCATGCTATGGTACTGTACTTCTTTTATATACAACTGCCAAAGTGAGAATACCAAACAGCACAAAGTTTTTGAGGAATATTCATAAATATCCATCAAATGCTGTTAATAATACACACTTTACTTCCACTTTATATTATCAGCACAAGCTGAGATCTGTGGAGGCTCATCCATAGCACCTGTCTCTGCACTGTAACAGTATTCAAAATACTTCGACCACTTTTGCCACACTTGCAGCTCATTACAGAGTACAAAGAATAATGGCCAAACAGCATGCTACACATATATACATCAGGGCATAACATACACATAACTAATGTCGTGGTGTATTGGGGACATGACCTTCCTTATATCCCAGTTCATATGGCACTCAGGTCAGGGACATGACCTGTGTTAAATATCATAGTTCATATTATGGCACTCAGGTTTGGGACATGACCTGTGTTAAATATCATAGTTCATATTATGGTACTCAGGTTGGGGGCATGACCTGTGTTAAATATCATAGTTCATATTATGGCACTCAGGTTGGGGGCATGACCTGTGTTAAATATCATAGTTCATATTATGGCACTCAGGTTGGGGACATGACCTGTGTTAAATATCCCAATTCACACTATGGCCCTCATGTTGGGGACATGACCTGTGTTAAATATCATAGTTCATATTATGCCAGTCAGGTTGGGGACATGACCTGTGTCATATATAGTTCATATTATGGCACTCAGGTTTTATTTGTTATAATTACGGCCATGTATGTGGCAATGCCTCTCCATGTGAAAATGTTGCCATGGGCACTGACAGCATTGACAACTTGATAATCTCTGTTGTCATCCATTGTTAAGGCTGCTAGGTGCTGGTGGCAACATGCTATTTCATACTAACAAATACAATGTGTGGCTCATTAGCCCAGGAAATTTGTGTTTCCTGAGTGTTCAGAGATGTTAGTTGGCTGATGAATTGGAAAATAAGAAATTAAGCATATTACTCAACAAAGAGTTCATCTGCTGATTAAAATAGAAAATTTAAAATTAAATTTAAATCTATGATGAAAATTTAACAAATAATGACAACAATAACAATTAAAAATTTAACTATATTATTATTATTTACTTTGCTATTTTTCCCACAATGTGGACATACAATGAATGGCTGAAGAAGCAACATCTCCAACTTCACAGATCTGTTCACCTTTAAGGTCATCTATTTATCCCCAATGTCATTTTATTAATACATCACTTCAACTCTTCTCCTGAACATAAGCTATTTTGCACCAGAATTCCTGGCAGACAGTCCAGATTATTGTCCACCCCAACGCTTCTCATGTACTATGTAGCACTAAATATGTATCCATGGAAAAGTGGCTGAGTAACTTGTACAAGTGATAGGGGCAATGATTTTCCGGGGTTTTTTTTCTGAAACCGAAGCAGAATTGTGCATTTTTTCATCCTTGAAGCGTAAATTTGATATATTTTCTTATATGAATTATATATAAATATATAGCAGTGAAACGGAATTTGAAAAATTTTTGCTGACGAGGCAGAATTCCTCTTTTTTTGAAACTGAAAATCATTTTCCCTAAAGTTTGTAGATACCATCAATGGTGTCTATTAAAATCACTCTCACAGTCACTATACCCCTGGTGTATATACTGCCACAGCGCTGCCCTAACATTGATACTGCACCACTGAATATTGTTTTTAACACCCCCCTCTTTAAACTGGCCCAAACCAGCGGGTGTAAAGTATTGCAAGCTTCAAAATTTATCTCATCAATTTGGTGCAAAACATTAATAGTCAGAAAAAAAAGTTATGTGATCATAGACCTGTTCATGCCGACTTTGTACACACTTTTCCGGACCCTAATTAATTACACATTCCATTGTTGGCCTGATTGTCCAATCAGCAAGTGGCCGAGTCGGGCCCACGCCTTCATATGTTCACAACGGATGCCTCGGCTAACACTTGTGATTACTTTTACAGCATGGATTGTGCTGAACAGTGCAAATCTTTTACCCAAAATGTCACATCGGTGGTGAAACGTGCATTTTCAGTTTGCTGAGGGTTTGATTTTTCATTAAACCCAAGCACATCCTGTGTTTTACTTTCTGATCATTCGATGTGTAATCTGGCGTGCATGGTCGAGCACAAAATGTAAACAAAGCAGGGTGCGCTTCCCGAAGTGAACCTAATAAACCCCTGTCCTATGACCTGGTCTATTGTAGATGATTCATATAAAAACAGCATGCCCTAGGAAAACTGCTCACTCACCCTTAATATTTAAAGAAGGACAGGGTTATCATACCACTACATAAATGTGCCCATGCATTTCACCAGCCCAATTAACATGATACAGTGTTACTAAACCTCCCAGCCCAATTAACATGATACAGTGTTACTAATCCTTCCAGCCCAATTAACATGATACAGTGTTACCAATCCTCCCAGCCCAATTAACATGATGCAGTGTTACCAATCCTCCCAGCCCAATTAACATGATACAGTGTTACCAATCCTCCCAGCCCAATTAACATGATGCAGTGTTACCAATCCTCCCAGCCCAATTAACATGATGCAGTGTTACCAATCCTCCCAGCCCAATTAACATGTTGCAGTGTTACCAATCCTCCCAGCCCAATTAACATGATGCAGAGTTACCAATCTTCCCAGATTACTTGCCAGTGTCCAAAATTTCTGCAGGACTGATAAGCTCTATCCAGATTCCTGAATTGTAATCATCTCACACTTTTTGCCAGGAATGCAACAGAAGTTAAGTTTGAGGCTACTTTTATTCACCAGTCATATTTAGACTCCTTTTTCATGAGCAAAAGGTACATGAAATCACAAATATATATGTTCCAAAAGACTGCATGCATATTTTGATGTTTTTTCCCCTACAAATACCAGTGAAGCATGTCAACAGGTCTTTTAAGATGACACTGCTGTTGACATGGTTTGCCCTGTAATACCAAATATCAACCTTTGAAAGGCTGGCATCACTGTTAACTCGGGCCAGAATTTCGACGAGAATCGGAGAATCCATTCTCGTAAAGATTCTCCTAAACTTGTCTTTCTTTAAAAAGAAAATTAATTGACAAAAATCCAAATAGATTCTCGCAAAATTTTGTGTAATTCTGGCTGTGTAACTGCAAGTACCCCATTCACATCCCTCCAAGTTAATATGTTAGTGCTATACCTGTGATGAGACCTTTTGATATTTTTACGCTGGTAGCTTCCTCCTGTTTCTGTTCAGATTGAGGCTGGGCTGTTGCTGTTCTGGGAGGCGGTGGCCTGGCCGGACGTGCTTCCTCGCGTGGTGGTGCTGATGGTTGGACAGTAGCTGTTCCCTCCTGCTCTGTTGGTGTAGGAATCTGGGTTACCATAGCAGTCATGGACCTCATAACTCCCTCAAATCGTGTCCTGTCCCTGGCAGATACATCAGCAGGGAGGATCACGCCCACAGATGATTCTGATGTACCAAAAGAATACAAAGTAAACTTGTCACTTGTGATACCATGGTAACATGTTCACTGCAATATTATTATCCTGATAATTCCTGTTTTTGATACAGCACAGGGCTTGGCTTTGCAGGGTTTTCACTACTTGTCCAACAAGAACTTTTGCCTCAACTTGGGTAATTAATGCATTAAATCTTCATATAGCTCAGAATTTTGACTGTCCTGACTGAAAATTTACTTGCCCTTGACAATAGGGATTGCCCTTATGTCAAACCCTGGAGAATTTCAAAAACATTGTGCACACCAATTGAATCTTTCTTTATCTTCTACCAAAGCATGAATCAGAACAAGAATTCTTCTAACATGTAAAGCTAGGTTTCCATATTTGTTTTACACATACATGCATTTTATTCAGCACTTGGGCAGCAGGCGAGCCCTATACAAGTCCCTTTTTCAGAAAAGACAAGTGGCACAGGACAAAAATGTTACAACACAATCATAGAGAGGAATGGCACCATGGGACACACATGATAATAGTAACATGTATATAGGCTAACATAATGACATGCACCCTCTTGAATAACACTGAAAAGAGATAAAGCAACAAAAAACAAGGCAGACAATGGGCAAATATATTGAAACATTATGGATCATGAAATTGGATGATTTAGTACATGTAAATATTTGGTCCAACAATAGCTACCAGAACAATCACTTGAGCCATAGAGTAATGTTTGCAAAAGTGTCCATTTTTCCATGTTGTGTACTGTGCATATTGCTGTTGCATACCGGTATTGCATACCACTCTCTCTATATCCATGATATCATATTCATTCTAATTAGCACCCTGGGTGCTAAGAAAATTTAAATTTTGAGAGGGAGAGGCACTTACTGGCACAAATAAAGATAGTTAAATGTTCTAGAGGACATTTGAGCATGAACATATAAGATAAGTCTGACTCTAAATTGGCCATTTTCTTAATGCATCGCTCATCAACAGATTAACTTATTCAATAAAAAAACGTGTGCTTAGTAAATTTAGTTTGGCCAAATATAAAGATGAAAAAAGAAGGAAGAAAGAATAAAACAATGACTAAAAGGTAAAACTGAAAGTGCACATGGACTGGAGTTGGTATTGGTACATATATATGTTGTCTACTATTGCTCTTCATTGATATTGTCTGTTGAACACAACGATCACATTGAATACAGTTGAAATACCAGTGGATTGGTAATATAGCTCATAAGAAACATTCAGTTATGATGTCTACAATTAAATCTGACCATTGAGAAGAGATATTTGGCCAGTGTTGTTATCTTTACGTTCATTTATCAGAACAACAGAAGACAGCAATGGCATGGAAAGAATCTGTGCATACATGTATGTGCCTCTATACAAATCGCTGCATGCTATGGATCTATAGCTGACCCAACTTAGCATAAATTATAGACATGAGTTTCAGGTAGGCCTAACATGCTGCCATCACTGTATGCCTATGACAATGCAAGCTGCCAGCAGGGAAAGTTGGATGTGTGAATAATTCCCTGCTGCTACCCTGTTTGAAAGTAAATGTTACTGTAAATTGCTATCGGCCTACCGGCAAAATAATATTATTCATGACAACTGCTGCACAATTCAAAGCCAAGTGTCCTTAGATTATTATGAGAACACATTCAAGTGTTTCATTTCTGATAATTAGCACAATAAACACGCAGGCTGACTGAAAGTTATCCTCATTTTTGTTTTTTCGCAAATTTGTAGAGTCTTTCTCCTGTCAGTGCTGGGTGCATTTATCAGCAAGTGGGACTCGGTTAAAAGTATGATGAAAATCCAACATCAACATTACGGAACAATTAAATAACAGACAAAATCAGACAGTTACAGGAAAAGAAGAACTGGTTTATGCTAGAAAAGCAAAATGAATGGAAACACATTATGACTGTTTCAGTGATTTGATTTATTCCATGTGTAAATGTTAAGTTCGTATTTTAGAAGATGCACACCAACATGGTGGCACGGCATACTCACATGCACCAGTGCATTTGAGTTTGATCCCTTTATACTAGGTCTGGGCTCTGTTATTAATGTGGACATTAAAAGAACCTATACTGAAATAAAATTTAAGTGTGTTTTCTAAAATTGAACCCAGAATCTGGATGCACATTTGAATCTCTGCCGGACGAAATTTCTCAAGATACACACATGAAAATTTGCATGTTGCCAACAACTGTTGCCCATCGCACCATGTCGACATGTACATGATGAGGTAATTAATACAAATACATGTACAGGAAAAAAGCCAACAGCATGATAGACTTGGATAAGAATTTCCTGCTCTGAACACTGTATACTTACAGGCCTGAAAAAGGCCTGTGCAATCAAAGTAGCTAAAAATTTCAGTAACAGTCAGGATCCTGTTGACTCAGGCCACCCGTGGCAGCACTGCCCTTTGTACTGCTAGCATTAAGCAACAGCAACCCCCCTGGGTGGAAAAAAGTTGGAGGGGGCAGGGGCACTCATTAGAATGAATAGAGTATATCTATGCATTTTGTGTGGCACATACCACATGTATCATCATTTACTTTCCCCTCATAGTCAAGATTCTCAGCTGTACTTTGTCATATGTTGGTGATCCTGACTTTGTGTTATTAACATCGGGAGTTGCATTTAGCTACTTCCTCACCACCTCTATCAGTCTCTCCATCACCACTGTTGCTAGCATATATATTAACCTTTCAGTGCTAAATTTTGGACAGAGTGAACAGCTTCTCTCGGCACACACTGGGTGCCCATTGCTCACCCAGAAAAGTTGTTGACCTGGGATATTCTCTCTCAGAACTATAAGCATATTGGTACTTCAATAAAAGGTCTTTTTACGAGCAATACACATCTGTGATCCTAACGATAATTCGGACTAGCTTGACTTTAGTAGATTGACTTTAGATGTGATTGGCACTGAAAGAGTTAATTCTTAGTGTGATTTGATTTGTCCTAGTCCTGTAGTTCTACACTTTTGGCATGAAAAGGTTGACAGTTCACACCGCATAT
Source organism: Hermodice carunculata (assembly GCA_964020975.1). Taxonomy (NCBI): domain Eukaryota; kingdom Metazoa; phylum Annelida; class Polychaeta; order Eunicida; family Amphinomidae; genus Hermodice; species Hermodice carunculata. The sequence goes on from OZ026619.1 coordinate 64,789,583, forward strand.
CTCTGATTCCCAGGAAAGATGCAGGTAGGTTGACAGTTCACACCGCATATCTCTGATTCCCAGGAAAGATGCAGGTATGTGGAATTGCTGAAACCAGCCAGTAAAAAAAACCCCAATTTTGATGTCAATGGTTTCTGTATAATTAGTGTAGGCCTGCTGCAGAATGTGCACATCACTTCTCGGACTGACCGAACTGATATGCAGAATGTACTGCACTATATGCAATACAGATCATGGGTATTGCACAAATTTCTATCATATAAATGTTTCTGTACATTAGACAGTATGGACACATGAAATCTAGCTTAATTCAGACAGAAACTCATTTAGAGCATACAAAATGGTACATGTTTGTAATCAGTATCATACTTTCGTGTGTTTCAATAGTGGTTAACAAAAAAGTTAATACATGTGGTGGTAACTAAAAAACTTATCAAACTAATCCCATTTTCAGCAACATTTATAAATATCACACACAAAGAACCCCCCCCCCCCAATCCAATTTGTCCCTCAAACCCTTCCATCAATTTACATCGCAAAAATGACACTGTACATACATAAACCAAATTTCCACAAATAATTCAAAATGTCAAATTTGTTCACAACGTTATAATCATACACCATTAAATTCCTTTGCCAATAATTTCTAGATGTTCTACACTTCAAATTGTTGAACTGATTTTGAAATCAATACATGTACTTTACCTGAGTCAGGTGATGACATATCTGGGAAAATATACGCTCCATAGCTGGACTGTAACACAGGGGAGGTTCCCGGCACAAGAGGGTAGGTCCACTCCCCAACCTTGATAAACGCTGGAGGCCTTTCTGCATTGCTAGCACCCAACTGACTATCTTCTGTAAATTTGAAAATACTGAGTCCACTGGGATATGATGGTGCACTTACATATCCCTCTGGACTAATGTAAAATATCTGGACACCATCGACAATGCTGAATATTTGAGTCGCATTTTCAAGAACTAAAGAACTGGGAATTTCAGTGGCATCATCAATCATTATACCATCTGCCCAACTCATATCCACAGTCTCAACAGTAGGGGATGTTGCCATCTCATATGATGGTGGAGGATCATCCATGCCTCTGGCAACTGCAGCATCTGAGTTTATCAACGTCTGTACACGAGCTGTGATTTGTCGTTTGCTCTTTTGCATCTTGTCCATCAGTTTCCTCGCATTGTCCCATTTATGCCCTGTGCAATCAGGGCGATTGCAATCAATGCCTACAACTCTGTCTATACATCTTAGGCCCTTTGTGTACAGTGTCAGGGCCTGCTCAGTTTGGCCTCTTTCATCGCAAGATAAGCCCTGCTCTATGTATAAATATCCTTCATCATGACTTTGTTTTATAGCTGCTATTTCATCTTGGGCTGTTCTCTCCAAAGATGGTGGCGGTTGCGGGCGACTCGGTCGTGCCCTTTCTCCTACTGCTTCACACTGCATGCTTCAGCTGCTACCTGCAAGAAAATAATAATGGATCCATTAATCTCCCGTTTATTTGACAAATTCTTCAGACCACTTTACAAGATGCTTAGAACACCCCTCACAGACATGGTAAAGTATAACTTGTATCCATCCGGCCCTCAAAAGGTCATGATATTATTGCCTGTTCACTAGGGTTGCGTATCGTGACTTGCATGTATTTCTGTATCATGATACTTTTTGGTACAGTCACATATCTGGATATATGTATCACAATATATTGTGAGAGTGTATAAATTATAATGTGATGATATTCTTCAAATTTACAAGCAACAGTTAATATCACAGACTCTGGGCTGGTATTTCACACTGCACTGTACCATGTCTACACACATCAGTCATAAAACGACTAATGCAACCTGGGAAAACTGTGATTTTGGCTTTTTATCTCTGGGCATGTGTGTGCTTTTCTCAAGTTTCTTCAGACAGATTTATAAATCATAGTACACGTACAACTGAACTTTGTCACCGTATCGTGAAAATTTGATACCCAAGGATTGTATCATGATATGGTTCAGTGCAGCGTGAGTGCAGTAGAACCTGCTGTATGTGTGACTACCCCTTTTACCATGAAACAGTGGTCACATACAATAGGTGGTCTTTTACAGTAAACAATTTGTAAAGCCCCTGACTCCTGTGCCTCAGAAACGTGGCCACAAAGAGCAGGTGGCCTCTCATAGCAGTGATTATATACAGCAAGTATTCTGATATATCATCCCTACCCTACTGTTGACTCAGCTTTCCTTGTTGCGCCTGGGCATTTTCCTGCTAAATTTCATGAAGATCTCATCTGAAACTAAAGCTATTACAGTATTCGCAATATTTTCACACCTAATACTATACCTGGTGCCTTCAATATCAAACTAGAACAGACTGATTTTCCAACAGAAAATCAAATGTCTCCCGGTGGAACACTTACGTCTCTGCATAAACTACAGGTGATAACAAATTACAAATGACCAAGTTTGCTTGAAAATTACAATCCTATTTTAGCTCTCACCTAGATACATTACTCTAGCAATTTTCATCAAGTTCTTCAAGACTTATTGCAGAGAAACCAATTTTACATAAATGACCCTGTGACCTTGAAAATTAAGTCAAGGTCACCCAAATACAATCCCAACCTTGGTCTTACCTTGATACATAATCCTACGAAGTTTCATCAAATTCCATCAAGTTCTTCATGACTCATCGAACAGAAACAAATTTCACATAAGTGACCCTGTGACCTTGAGAATTCGCTCAAGTTCATCCAAATACAATCCCAACCAAGGTCTTGCCTAGATACATAATCCTACCACGTTTCATCAAATTCCATCAAGTTCTTCAAGACTTATCGAACAGAAACCAATTTCACATAAGTGACCCTGTGACCTTGAGAATTCCCTCACGGTCATCCAAATACAATCCCAAACCTAGGTCTTGCCAAGATACATAATCCTACCAAGTAACATCAAATTCCATCCTATTCTTCATGACTTATCGAACAGAAACAAATTTCACATAAGTGACCCTGTGACCTTGAAAATTAGGTCAAGGTCACCCAAATACAATCCCAACCTAGGTCTTGCCTAGATACATAATCCTACCAAGTTTCATCAAATTCCATCCTATTCTTCAAGACTTATTGAACGGAAACCAATTTCACATAAGGGACCCTGTGACCTTGAAAATTAGGTCAAGGTCACCCAAATACAATCCCAACCTAGGTCTTGCCTAGATACATAATCCTACCAAGTTTCATCAAATTCCGTCAAGTTCTTCAAGACTTATCGCACGGAAACCAAGTGTTGCAGAACCTGAACAACAACAACAACAAGCGGAAGAAACGGGCACTAAACCAATATGTCCCCCGGCTTCCACCGGGAGACATAATTCAACCTAGATTTTTATGCACTGGATGAGCCTTGAAACCTATAAGGGGCTACCTTCAAAACTGCGGAACTCATTGGCAAGTCACATCCTATTACTATACAGCAACAGGAGGGAATATATCAAGGTAATCTATGATTAGAGGCTACATGTATATAATTTGTGCCTGACATGATCTATGTATCCTTGCAATCTGGCATGCCCAGCTAAACAAATTTTTAAATTTTATATCATGTATATCTTTCCATATGTTTTGGCTCTGGAACAGCAACCAATTGAGATTTTGGTCTCCTCCATACTCCCACCAAATTTCACAATAAAGATCCACCAAAAATTACACATGCTAGAACATTCACAACATTTTGACCCATATTTCCCAGTGGTCGTTTGTCCTTGACCTGCAAATCTGATTAAAAACTGTTTGTTTCAAAATGAGCATCCTAAAGTCCAGTTTTTTATAATTGAGTGTCTGTTTTTCCAAATTGGATAAGTTTTTTCAGTTATCTAGGAAAATGATAAACTTAAGTGGCAATTTCATAATAACTGGGTCATGGAACACACTCTGATAACTGTTTGATTTAGAGGCTCTAGATGTGATCTGTGAAGCAACAATAGCAGTTGCCCCTGGGAATACAAATGGGTCACCAGCATTTTTCACCAGTTCCTGACAAGATGTAGAGCAGTGGTCAAGCCACCAACAGCTACTTGCCCTGTTAGCTCATGAATACAGAAAATTAACGTATACAATTCAATGCTGGTGCCTTGACCTCTGAACTTGGAGGAATACCTGAAAAACAATCAAATATAATTTGCAAAAATGTCATACTAGTGGGTTATAATATTATAAGTTGATGATTAGGGTGAGGAAAATAATTATAGATAGTTCAATTTGTCAGCATGACAGGTGGTTCTAAATTTCAGTTTGTCCCTGTTATTGTCTTGCCTTAGCTCTTCCCTGCCCAAATCACCCAATAGCACCCAGACGTAACTGTCATCTATACAATAAAACCTCCCTATACCGAACACCCTTGGGACCAGAAAAAAGAGTTCAGTATAGTGAGGTTTGCTTCCAGTAGAAGTATATATTTGGGACCAAGAAATGGTGTTCAGTATACAGAGGTGTTTGGTTAGAGAGGTTTTACTGTATTTAATTTTTGGCTTAAATTTTGTTGTGAATAGAAAAGCCTATGGCAGGCCTCAGGTCAGCAGCTTTCATTGACATGGGCTGGGTGCATTGTATCCAACCCTTGGCAAAGAAAGCTATTGACTCAGTTATATTCTGACGAGGAACAGGTTGATATGCAACCCATGTGATAGAAACTTACAAAACGCAAAATAATGCATCCTAAAAAAGAAGAAGTAAAAACAAAAAAAACAATCCCATTTCTAATAACGGGTGCTTGAATTTTTATCTTTTGATTTTAACTTATCTAAAAGAACAAGCGAACTTTGAAAGCAAATTGTTCCTACAAATATATCACTTGTTTTGTGCAAAGGAATCATTTGAACTTCCTTACTTCTGTTCTATGGTGAGGAAAGAAAACTGTTCATGCAAACCTTTGGGCAATGTTGTGTCCCAGACTCTGCCAAACTGATTAATTCAACAGGAGTGTTTTGATGATTCTTCCAGGAGTTCACTTTGTGGCTGCAGGCAGTATGAATTAACACCACTGATTTCTTACAAGTACCTCATGGGGGCCATACCAATCATACTGGGATATATACCTGTCAACATCTTTTCATATGAAACAGGACCATCGCTTGCTCCCTTCTGAAAGGTTTTGTTTAACAAAAATTAAAGACCCTCCAGCCAGAGGTTCAGGGTCCAGGTGGAGAATGAGCTTGGCCTGGATGTTGGATACCTGTATGCCCTGAACCATGTCCCTAGTAAAGTATAAAATAAACTGGGGCGGTGAAGCATTGAGGACTGCCGACTTAGTCATATAAAGGAAAAGTACAAAAATACATAAGTCTGTCTAACTCATACTGTAAACTGCGAAGGATGCTGACCATTTTCATTGCCCTTGTGGCTGTGCATACAGAGTTGACATTAATGTTTACTGACTGTGCTGTTACAAAAGTACAGCAATTTGTCAAAAGGGACAAAACACATATACAGAGCAACAAACACCTAAAAAACATCAACAACAATATGAGAAGATCAGACTTCAACATCAGTCCAAGATGCTTATTTCCTGAACATTTCCAATATTTTTACCTTTAAACATTAAACCTGGATGAAATGTGGCATGTCGTTTCCTGCTGATCAAAATTTCTAGTGTTGTGTGAATTGAATGTCAGCAGGCACTCCCGGGACCATTTAGAAGAAGTCAATAAATATGATATAAATAATGAAGAAAAATGAGGCAGCTTGATAATGCCATGTATTAGTAAATTATATTTTCAACCTGATATCTCAGTGTGGTTTTACATTATTTGCCTGTTCAAAATTGCATTATTTTGTCTCCAGAATGTGTCAGATTTCACCATTTTACATGCTCAGCTTAAAAAATTTCAAGGTTGGGTGGGATATGCCCCTGGAGCCCTCTAGTGAAGCTTTGTACCCCTCAGGCGCTCACAACCAGCCCGCTGTGTACAGGTTTTCAGCACCCTGGCTGTAAAATTTCTGGATCTCCCCCTGGTGTGTGATGGTGGACTTGTGTCCTTTAACAAACTCCCACATTTTGATCATCCAAATCTCCTGAGCCATACTATTCAGGTCAATAGACCAAGCTGTAAAGGATTCATGATCACTGTTTTATACCACCATCCCCATTCAGCTGTTGACTTTTTCTACTCCTTTGTAGATGTGCATTGTTGTAGTGTTCCTCAACAATGCTAGATATGATCAAGTCTTGATCAGTAATTTTACATCTGTAAGTAAACATGGATCTCATGCTTCAAACTACAGAATGTTCTACATTTGATCTAAATTAGCTTATTGAATTACCTACAAGGATTACTGACTCCATCTCCTCCACTATCATTGATTTAGTATTTACCAATGTCAAGCAATTTGCACCAGGAGTTGTGTCCTATGGGTGGCTGACCATCTCATGAACTTTATTATCTTGGACATTAATTTACCCAGGGCCAACAAGCGATACATTATCTCTTTTAACTTCAAAAGGTTAAATACAGACTATTTCCTATCTGATTTGAATCTAGTTCACTGGCATACCATTGAATGCTTTGAAAGTATAAGTGATATATGGATAGCCTAGAATTTACTATTTACGATCGAGTCAACAGACATGCCCCTTTTCACAATTTCAGACATACAAATATGAAATTCTGTTGTATGCACACAATCTCCTTATTTCTGATGGGCTAAGCAAACTGGCCAACATATACCCATTCTTACAGAAGATGAGACAAATCAAATAAAAACAAGAGGGCTGTGTGAACAGCCCGTGCCTCAGCTGCTCTTGACATTCATCACACTTGCAGCTCTATGAACTTGAGAAAGGATCAAGGACACCATGTTCTGAGTAAGTCTGACCTTTATACAAGAACACCTACATGTGCAACATCAAAGTTCAAGTAATTCTCAAGTTATAATGAAGAGTAAAATTCATGTATGTTGCACTGTGACCCCACAAACGAGGTCAAGGTCATTCATGTACTGTCTCAGCATGACCTTCATACAGAATAATTAACATGTGTAGCTAACTCAAAACAGATCTCAAGTTATCAAGTAAACAGTAAATTTTGTGTCAGTTGTCCTGTGAATTAGCATTATAATGCCCATTGACTTACATAGTAATCAATAGGAAAGCTGCATTGAACGATAAGTGCCCGAATTGAAAATCCTTAAAAATCAGGAATCCAAAGCAGTGCCACCTAGTAAACAACTGTTTGACCCTTCCACAACAATATATCCATCACATTTCAGCTTAATCTGAGGGATGGTTCTGAGAACAAGTGAAAAATAGCAAAACCACACAAAAAATTAATTTTAAAAAAATTGCAGCGCCACCTGGTGAACATATTAACAACAAGGAGTCCTAGATGTCTTCCTGTATGATATCAAAGCATTTGGGGAAGCAGTTTCGGGGAAGAAGATTTTTCAAGATTTGTCCAAAAAAAAACAACAAAAAAATTCATTAAAAATTCAAAAATCACTGGAGCATGACCACGTGAACAAAATTGGTAGAAACCCACCCAAGGTACATTGCCACCAAGTTTGAAATTAATCTGGATGACGGTTTTGGAGAAGAAGTCGAAAATGTGAATTAGCATTAGAATGCCCATTGACTTACAAAGTAATCAATAGGAAAGCTGCATTGACCGACAAGTACCCGAATTGAAAAAATCGTAAAAAATCAGGAATCTGCAGCATTCTCACATAGTGAACAACTTTGTTTGACCCTTCTACAAGGAACATATCCACCATGTTTCAGCTTAATCTGAGTGATGGTTCTGGAGAAGAAGTCGAAAATAGCTATAACACACAAAAATTCATAAAAAATTAGGAAAAAATTGCAGCGCCACCTGGTGAACAAATTAAGAACTAGGAGTCCTAGGGAGTTTTCCTGTGTGATATCAAAGCAATTGGGTGAGCAGTTTTGGAGAAAAAGATTTTTTAAGATTTACCCAAAAAAGAACAAAAAAATCCATTAAAAATCCAAAAATCACTGGACCGTGACCATTTGAACAAACTTGGTAGAGACCCACCCAAGGCACATCTCCACCAAGTTTGAAGTGAATCTGGCTGACGGTTTTTGAGAAGAAGTCAAAAATGTGAAGTGTGGACGACGGACGGACGACGGACGGACGGACGACGGACGACAGACCCTCAAAAAACCTCAGCTGACTGACAAGTCAGCTGAGGTAACTAGAACAGGCTGATTTTTCCGACAGATAATCAAATGTCTCCCCGTGCACACTTATAGATCACCCATCTACAATCCCAACCTAGTTGGTATTATGGTATATAAACATGCAAAATTTCAACCTCCTAGAAGTCAAATCCTTGCAGAGTTGTTACATCCCTGTCAATTTTAGATGAAATGCCCATGTGACCTTGAAAAATATGTCAAGGTCACCCATCTGCAATCCCAAGCAAGATCATATGTAGGAACATCTTCACATAAAATTTCAACTTCCCAAGTCAAATCTTTCTTGTTATCACGTCCACAACGCACGCAACAACGTTTTCTAAAATTTTGAAAAAGTTATGTATGCACGTGTAATCGCATTTTTAAACAAACATAATATCCTCTATAAATACCAATTTGGATTCAGAGAAAATCATTCTACAGCTGCTGCTTTGTTGACTCTAACAGATTATATATCCAGTGCCTTGGATGAAGGTGACTATATACTTGGTGTTTTCATGGACTTAACAAAAGCGTTTGACACTGTAAATCACAAAATATTATTAGAAAAACTCAATCACTATGGAATTAGAGGTGTTGCTCTTGAGTGGCTCCAAAGTTACCTAACCGGCAGATCGCAATTTGTTAAATATGATGCTGTAAAATCAGGTGAGAAAAGTATTATTTGTGGTGTTCCCCAAGGATCAGTATTGGGCCCACTTTTATTTCTCCTATACATCAATGATTTAGCCCATGTATTGACTTAAATTTTTTCAATTCTATTTGCTGATGATACAAGTTCATTTCTGAGAAATAAGAATTTACATAATTTATTCAACCATATGAATTGTGAACTATCTCATGTAGCCAAGTGGTTCAAATCAAACAAGTTAACTTTGAATATTTCAAAAACCAATTATATGTTATTTCATACTAAGAGGAAAATCAATGCCGCTGATTCTCCCAATATCTCAATTGATGGTAAACAGATAAATCTTATTTCTCATGTAAAATTTCTAGGTGTGATTTTAGATTCCATGTTAGATTGGAAACAGCATCTAGTTTATACTTGTAGTAAATTAGCAAAATCCATAGGCATCATTGTAAAAGTTCGGCGCTTCTTATTGAAAAAGGTTCTTCTTAATTTGTATTATACTTTTGCGTATCCGTATCTGTCTTATTGTAACATTTGTTTGGGGAAGTACTTATGACAGTACGCTTGAAAAGCTGAATGTATTACAGAGGCGAATTATTCGTATCATATCTTTCTCACATTACAGAACTTCAATGAAATCATTATTCAATGACCTGGAAATTTTGACTCTACAACAGATTAATATTTTTCAAACAGCGATTTTTATGTATCAACAAACTAAGGGAAAATCTCCAGATGCCTGCTTACATATGTTTGTACAGAACAGTTCTATCCATAATTATTATACAAGACAACGTCAGAATTTACATGTAATAAGATGCCGAACAAAAATTAAACAATTTTCTATAAAATATCATGGTGTGAAAATTTGGAATGACATTCCACCACTCATTAAAAACTACAGTTATCATATATTCAAAAGTCATCTAAAATTGCATTTACTGTCACTATGATCGCTCGATCCGTACCATGTCCTCTTGTGTCTGTTTTTGTTTATGTGTTTGTTTGTTTTACTAGGAAGTTAATCTATGTACAGTGTTATGTAATTAACAAATTTGAAATATATATATGTATTCTGATATTGCACCAGTGTTCCGTAATGTAAATGTATTAATTCTTATCATAAAGGAGGTCCTATAAGCACGTAAATGCTTCTTTCCGTCCTGCCAATATTTGTGTCATATATTGTATATATTGTGATTTGTATTGGATTATTTGGCGAATAAAGAAATCAAACAGTGTGTTGAAGAAGAACAAGAAGCGGAAAGAACAGACGCAAAAACAATATGCCCCCCCCCCCCCCCCCGTTGCATGGGGAGACATAATTAAAGGTGATAAATTTAAAGATAGCATAAGGGTATTTCCACAGTAATATGGACAAAAAAGTGAATTTTGAAAATGCTTTTTCTTCTTATTTGATTGATAAATTACTAAAGTACACAACTTCAGCTTTCAGGAGCTATATGATATGGTCCTGTCTCCTTTGTCCTTTTTCTATTCTCATGTAAGCAAAATTGTCACATTTTGTGTCCTTTTTATTGGTTTTTATTCATCTAGAAAGCAGAATGTGAATATCAGAAATATATATTTGTTGAAACTTTACTCATTTTCCAAATTATGGGCAGCTCTTTTAAGTTTCCGAAAATGATGACTAAACGCTTTGAGAATGAAGTACAAAAATGCAGTTCAGGGTCATGCCATATATCTTAAAATGTCCCATCTATCACAAAATGAAACTTTCTTATTCTTATTACATGTTGAAATTTGGACTTTTCAACAAAATTTTTATA
>OZ026619.1:64800420-64815420 GCA_964020975.1 Hermodice carunculata
TATGTCAGAAAAGATTCTAGACAGAAATGAAGAAATACATTCATCACAAGATGCAGCAAATCTGGTAAAGGAAAATCTGCCCAAACATAAATGTCCTGTACATACCCATGAGACAGTAGAGAATGCAAAGGCAGGACTAGATATGATGTGGAACCCAAATGGAAACTGCATTGTCACAATACCTAACACTAGTTCTGTCCATGTTTTTTTCCTCTGAGGCACCTTACAAGATAAAGTATGCAGCACATGCCCAGGTGATCCCTCTGAGATGACTCATTTTTCCCTCACTGATGGTCTACTCACAGCTACACAAACAAATGTGAATGTTACACCATCCAGAACTGAAACAGTACCAACATCTAAACCCGAATCTGTTTCAAAGATCTCCACAGCTCCCCCCCCCCCCCACATCCACAGATTCAGCTCTGCATGATGTTCAATACCAGAATGGCCAATGGGTTTCAGTACTCTATTTTGGTCAGCCATTCAATGGTGTAATATTGGACATAAAAAATCAGAATTGTAGAGTCAGATGCCTCCTTCCTGTTGATCATGTTGACAGTGGCTACAAATTGGAGCCAGAGAGACAAGCTGTGTGTATACTCAAGAAAACATTAAAGGTTTGCTGCGAGAAGTTCCCAGGTTGGTTAATGACCATGGCCTGTACATGATGTAGGCAATTAAGCATGCCTCAGCTGGTCTAATGTGACCCATTATTCTACTATTTATCCCATCTGTCACAGTCTAATTTTGCATAGTTTCATATTTTGAAAAGTTCTAGCTTATGGCAAAGAATTTTGAAGTGAACTTTTTGTATTTGTCTCAGACAATGTTCCACAAACCTGAGATATCAATAAAATGTTCCATCAACTTGATATTATCATAATTCCCATGCATCTGTTTTAATGAATATTTCAAACATCTTTATTTCCTAAAATTAGGTGTTTTGTTGGAATTATTTTCATGAAATGTGTAGAAAATGTTTCACAGTTTATCAAATTAAATTTAGAAGCGATATGCAATTCCTGAAATAAGAATAGATGCATAATACAATTACTTTTAAAAACAAAGCCATTAGATACGGTCCCATGTGTAACAACCAATTTGTCCCATCTGTCACAGAATCAAATGTATGCACATGGGACATTTTCCTGGTTTATCTCCCAAAAACTGTGTCCCTGAAAAAATTAGCATCCCACGATAAGAAATGCAAGTTATTGTTTGACTACATATCCAGCAACAGATTTTTTTTCTTTAACAATTTGGGTATACATGCAAAATTTTTGTCCAGAGCTGCCCCATCTGTCACGGTGGTATATCTTAAGCTGGTACAAAAAAGTAAAGGCATATTCTAGGACAAATATATACTGTATTATCTGAGTGAAATATGAGGTATAGATTTTGACAAAAATAAATAGCTTTCACTCTTCCAGTTTGATGTACAATAGCTTCAAAGTTATAGAATTCTTATCAAATGTCCCATCTGTCACAGTGGAAATGACCATAAATGCATAACACTTATTTTAGCCTTCTCCTATTTCTGATAGGCTCTTTTTAGATGCTGTAAAAGGTACAATTTCTCTTAAAATGCAATTAAAAACATTTTCCAAAGTTGAACATCTTTTCATTGTGTTTTTTTTTAAATATCTGCTGCATGAAGTTTGGTTTTTGTTGGGAATTGTTTGAAAATTCAAGAGAAAGCTCTGCAAAACTTTGCAATTGAAGAAAAACAACCACTAGAAAGAAGATTTGCTTCACAACAAATCTGTCTGTGTGCTTTCAAAATGAGAACAGTTTGAAATGATACACTTTGCCATTGTTCAACATAATCTAAATTTCCAGTATTAGCCTAATTTTTTATAAATTGAAATGCTCAGCTTGATTCTTGGTTCAAGGATGTGGCCATGTCCCAAACTTATAAAGCCATGTTTGAATGAAACTACTATCTATAATAGTTTTGAATCTATTCAACATTTTAATTTTGTGTATTTGCCTAATTTGCATGAATTATAAGCCTAGAAGAACTTTGGTTTTTTGTTCATTGCATGGGGCTATGCCACAAACCCATAAATTGAAGTAGGAATGGCACCTCTATAATAGTTTTGAAGCCATTAAAGATTAACATTTTGCATATTCATCTAATTTGCATAAATCAAAATCCCACAACTTTGGTTCATGGTTCATTGAATGCGGCTTTGCCACAAACCTACAAAATTGAAGTTGGAATGGCATCTCTATGTAAAATAGTTTTGGAGATATTCAACTTTTAATTTTTTCAATGCCCCTTATTAGCATAATTTGAAATTCTACATCCATACTGTCCATTATTGTGCAAGTGTCACAAAAGTATATATGCACATGGAAATTTTGAGTCCATCTGGAATAGTTTGGAAGATATGATGCTTTTAAACTTTTTGTTGCCTCTAAAAATTTGCATAATTTTAAACATCATGACTGTTCCAAATGAGATGCACAATCTCAGTGGTTATGTCAGTCAGCATGGCAAGTTTGGTGGTTTTTGGAAAATAGTGTCTGATAAAAAAAACTCTGGACCAACTTGCTCAGTCAGAAAGAAAGAAAGAAAGAAACAAAGAAAGAAAGAAAGAAAGAAAGAAAGAAAGAAAGAAAGAAAGAAAGAGAGAGAGAGAGAAAGAAAGAAAGTATATGACCACTGCCATGAGAGACCACCTGTTATCTGTGAACACGTTTTCATGGCAAAAGGGAGGTCACATATAGCAGGTTCCACTGTATCTAATAATTATAAGAAAAACCAAGAACAACACACCAGCCACACTACAGGCACCTGAAACATGCAAGTACAGTTTGATAACACGTGTTGCAGCAGGTCTACAGGCAGGCAACAGTGTCAGAGGACCATAAACTGCACTGGCAGCTGACCCCTGCATATGGACTCAATTTCTCCTTCGTTCTGATTGGCTGCCAGTGAATCAATTTGAATTTTCGTTTATTTACCAGCTGTACTTTAATTGCTAAATTGTGTACACATCTGTAATTAAATGATAAAGTAAAAGAAAATACAAATTTTGGGCTGCAACAGTGTGGACATCACAGCTTCCAAAACTCCTGATATAAGAAAAATTAAGACATTTCTTAAAATCTCCCAAATCTTGTTTAAAAAAAAAAAAAAAAATCAGAATTATTAACAAGTCCATAAAAGGCTGGTATTTTCTAAAGTAGAAGTAATTTTGCCACATGGTAACAGAATATATAAATATTTACAGTTTTTTACACCCCTTTCTTCCACATGGTTTTAAACCACCAGAATGCATCATTCTAGCTGTGAATTACTGCATACGTGTACATGTGTAGGCAAATTTCTCACCTGGGATGGGGGCTTGCTTGTGTCCTGGACCCTCCCCCTTCCACTGTGAAATCTCCTGAATTCTTATCAATAATTTAGGAAATCAGGAGAACTCCTGAATTTGAATATATATATATATATTATATATATATATATATATATATATATATATATAATTTGGAACCTCTGGAACATGAAACTGGAACTCATCTTGAAAGACATCATCAATCATATCCACAAGATCCCTTTCAGCTTTCCTCTTTGCTATGAGTCAATTCTTTCCCGTTTATCTTGTAAACACTTGACTGATTATATCAATAAGTTTACCCACTACTGACACTTTAAGTTTAAAGATTGGGTTTCAGTCTTTCAGATTTAAATTGTAGCCTAAAAAGTCTTTACTAAAGTTTAAGGCTTTATGATCCCATATACTATATTATATTTAAATATACTTTAATTCATGTGATGTTGACAGGATAATGTGCACCACACGGTCATTTCGCTGTCAAAATAGCTTAACATAATCTCAAGGACATAATCATTGCCCATCAGCAATCACTACAGCAGAATGTCGCTAGCCCTGACTCCTCGAGCTCCAGCTATTTCACCCATTTGATTTGTCACTTCCAAGTTCCAGTCATCAGCATGATCACCGAGTTTTGTGAAGACTGAGAACCATTTCTCTGTGCTTGCTGAGATGGCAACATTTTAACAACAACGCTTGCATGCATGCTCACCTGTTACGTACTCTCGTTGTATCAGGCCTCGTGTGTTTACCCAGCAATTTCCAAAGTTCAACCTGTTATTATGAGTAACTTTTCTGACAAGTTGACATGACTCAGATCACAACCGGATGACGCACTGTCACCTTATCGCGCATGATCAATGATGTAAACCAATATGGCTTCCGGTTGAAAGAAACTTTGTGATACAAGGGAAACTTTTGGTGTTTTTGACTGTTTTCATAAGCAGATGTCACCCAAAAGGAACTTGGAAGCATACACACATAGAACAGAACGTCTAGGCTCACAAAAAGTTCTCGTGATCAGATATGGAATGCCTGCATCGATGGAGAAGCTGGATTCGTCCCCTCGTGATCTCTGTTTACTTCATTCTGCTTGTGGTGGGCCTGCCTTTGATGGTGTGGGAGTTCAACTCCCATGGAACCGAATCGCACGTTCAAGCATGGTTCGTCGGAGGGCTATTTGTTGCTATGGCAATACCTATATCATTGTGGGGTATTCTACAGCACCTGGTAAACTACACACAACCAGTCTTGCAAAGGCACATTGTTCGGTGGGTGAATCATGTGACTCATTTGGCTGTGTGCAAACACAGACATATTGCTTTTCCCATAATAAACTGTTTCATTTCCTTCTTTCTTCTTCACAGTCAATTTTGTGCAGAGCTCTTCTCGGGCACTATTGTTCCAAAAAAAGCACCAAACTGGCCGTGGTGCTTGACTCAGTAATGAAGTTGTGCACCTGTGATGTTCATATGCAAATAGTATTTAGCCTTTTAGGGGCAATTAAAAATTAAATTGCAATACAGTAGGCCAATCTTCAAAAGTAAAGACTAATAGTTACGGATAGACATTAAATTTTAATTTCCAGATTGTGGGCATGGGTTTGTGACACGTCACCTGCCAATCTGATGGACAGTCAACAAAAAGCTGTAGAATTTGAAGTTCTGCTAATCAGGGGCACTGAAAAATTTAAAAGTTGAATATATTTAAAACTATTATAGATGGGGATGCCATTCCAACTTTAATTTACAGGTTTGTGACATAGATGCATCTGATGAATTATAAACCAACGTTGTAGGATTTTAAGTTATGCAAATACACAAAAGTTAAATCTTGAAATTGAATAGTTTAAAAACTATTTTAGATAGAGGTGCCATTCCAACTTCAATTTACACATTTGTGACATAGCTGCATCCAATAAATAATGAACCAAAGTTGTGGATTTTGATTTATGAAAATTAGGAAAATACACAAAATTTAAATCTTGAATAGTTTTAAAACAATTATAGATAGACAGTTCAAACCAAGTGCAGTCATCATGACTGTGATGTCATGATAGTTGGCGTTGACTAGGGTGTCTAGCAACATTACCTGCCGTATAAAAGAACCCATACGCCAGCTTTTCCGTTAGAACTTATACAGTTGTAGAGTGTGCCTGATGAGCCCAACAGAGGGCAAAACGCGTCGCACAAGAAAACACTACAGCTAGCAGGCCAGCTTTTCTGGTTTTGTCTCATATTTCTCATCATAGATAGAGGTGCCAATCTAGCTTTAACATGTAGGTTTGTGACATACCCACATCCAATGGGCCATGAAGCAAAATTGCAGCATTTTAATATATGCAAATTAGGGCCATTTGAAATTTTAAATGTTTAGTATCTTCAGAACTATTAAAGGTAGATGAACCATTCCAATTTAATTCCAAGGTTTATGGTATAGGAGCATTGAATGTACCACAACCAAAAGTTGTCGAACTTCAGTTGATACAAATTGGGGTGGCTTGCAAAGTTGAAATGTTGAAAATCTTCAAAGCTATTAATTGTAGAGGTGTCATGCATAGACTTGTGCTTGTGGCACATACAGTGGACCACAAACAAAAATTTGTAGAATGTTAATTTATGCTAACTGGGGACACTTTTCCTTAAAGGGTTTTCTGGGAACCAAAGAGAAATTTAAAAAAAAAAAAAAAAAAAACAGTCCTGATTTCACTACATCTGGGTCTTGTGATATTGCACTGGGTCTTATAAAGACAACATTGTTGATAAATTCTGAAAGTTCAAATTAAATTTTGAATATATATATATATATATATATATATATATATATATATATATATATATATATATATATATATATATATATATATATATATATATATATATATATATATATATAAATATATATATATATATATAAAGAACTGTTTGGGCTTGACCTTTGATATTGCACAAGAGGATGGTCCTGTGTAAGGGCCGTTTGAGACTGCGCATGGGTGATCAGACTAATAATTCAGTGCGCTGGGCCTCATTAGCCCGAGTGTCACTGTGCCAGGTCAGCTCAGCACAAGACTGACACAGACTTCTTGTTTGATTTATAATGTATTCTATAATTTGCCAGAAATTTGAGCGTTTATTCCCTGTAAAATGTAGCCAAAGAATAAAATTATGTTCAAAAGTCACTGACATAGTTGTTCCTGCGTGAACACTGCAGCTGAAAAACATTGCCACAGTGTGCAGTAAAATGAATCTTAAGTTCATAATCATATCAAACTGTTCTGTAGGTGGACACAGAATGTCAACAAATAAAATAAAATGAAAGAGAAAAGGTTTGGCCCACTGAAAGCACTGCTATCATGTCATACATCCTGACCAACGGTTGAAAATATGGCCAATGCCAGTGTAGAAATTTGCATTTGTCATGAACAAGATCATTTGCTCCCAGCCAAGTTCAAGTGCCTGTTGTGGTTACCAGTCGGTAACTTTGAATTTTTCTAAGGATGCAGACAACAGCAATTTTTGTGTTGCTTGTCTGGTCATTCCTGTCAATTCAATTATCATCAATCATTGACTAAGTTCACAACCAGCAATGCAGACTATCAAAAAGTGAAATCAAATATGACCATGTGAGGTTACATTCCTTGATGGATGGTGGTGTGAATGACACATTTTCTTTTCACATATGCATGCACATGTGTATTATTTTTGCACTGAATTCATGAACTCCAGGGCAAGTTGAATTTTCCTGCTATTTGCCCCATGGGGCAAGTTGAAAAAAGGTTAATTTATAGCCTGGCCAATGAGAACATTATGATCTAACAGCAACATGGCTGTACAGCATGTTCATTTAACATGGTTAAGTCAACAGACAAACACATACCTGGTTTAAGTTTGTGACTTGGTTTGTTCTACTGACAACAGAATATCCATTCTGTTATCAATGGATCACATTTTATCAATCCATGTTATTTTACCAGGGATAAGGAGCACACTTTTTGGGTGCACCCTCCACATATAGATGAAATAAATTATATTTAATATATGCCTCTTTTTATGGATAATGTGTAATAAGATTTTTTCTTATCTTAGAGAAGGGCAAACCTGCACAGGTTTTGGCTGTAGGACTCAACAGGCAGGGAACATGACGTTACGATTGGCCAAACTCACATGTTGCCTGTGCCACTGTCCTATGTGTATAGTTGACCACTCAAATTTGTATTGAGTGTCATCTCCCTACATAACTAACATTACCAGGGCCAGTTTTAATGTACAGTATACAAAGAATTGCCATGATCTGTTCAATTCAGTCTTTGATGAGCCTAGTGATTGGGCAAAATCAGTCTGACTTTTTTGGTCTAGCAAACTGGCACATTTGCCACCTGTGCACTTGCCTGGCTTTTATTGGTATGTTTTAAGTTTGTAGAAGCTCTTTTCTGTATTATTTGTACCTGCATTTACACATCCTACACATTTATATATCATGTATATACTGGTATAATGGTGCTGTTATCTAATTATTCTGTCATTATATTACAGCATATTATGGATGGTTCCTGTGTATGCAATGAATGCTGTAAGTATTTTTTGTTTGATGATGATAGAAAATGGACTTATATATTTCAAATTTGTATTCAACACAAGTGTTTTCAAATGTTCCAATGTAAAACTTAAAGATCAGTTGCAATTACAATACATGTGTGTGTGATTGCTCCAAAGGAAAGCTTGTTTATGCATATAATTGAAGCTTCTTTGGTTGTGATGCTTGTCATAGAATGTGGTTAGTCTCTTTTTATTGCTCTACTTGGATTTTTGTACATTAAATATTTTCAAAGTAAAGCCAGCAGAACTGTAGCTATATTTATTCTGTCAATGTAACTTTGTCTGAGTTGTGTAATTCTCTCAAATACTTTCCAGATCAGTCAGTAAATAACCACCACTTGAGTGGACAGACAAAGGGCAAGGCTTTAACTTCTGCCTTGGGAAAACCCTGCCATGTGTATTTGATGCTTAACATATTTGTATGATTCTCTTTTCAGTGGTTAGCACTCCGTTTCAAAGAAGCAGCAATTTACTTGGATACGCTGAGAGAGTGTTATGAAGCCTATGTGATCTACAACTTCATGAGTTACCTGATGCAATACCTCAGAACAGAAATTCCTAATATAGAAGCCACTATATCATTCAAGGAGCAAGTCAAACATTTCATTCCATTTTGCTGTTTCCCACCATGGCCCATGGGCAGGTAAAATAGTTGCACATAATACACATACTGCGATACAGAGGTACACGTGGACTGTTTTGTACAATAACTGTAATACAAGTTCTGTGATGCAGAGGTCAGCATCAAAAGTAGGTCTATAGGGTATAATTTTTGTGGTTAACACCAGTTAAACATAGAATAAATAGTATCTCACATGGGTAGGAGTGAAATATGGTGTTTTCTCTCACTCCAGTCACATTTGTTGGTAGCATTTACTTTATTGGCAAATGTTCTCTCTTGTGACAGGAAAACACTGTATTTTACTCCACATGTGAGACCCTATACACGTGTATCTATTTTTGTGAAAAAACATACATTTGGTTTTGTTCTTGTGTATAAAAGACCAAAATAATATGGTGAACAACACATTTAGAAAACATATACGTGTACTGTACACATACATGTTGCTAAGCATATTGCTAACTTGATCAGAATTTGGATTGTCCCATTATCGGCTAAATACAAGAACATTTAACACATTATTACAACTACAATACATGTTTGCTTAGGCATACATATGTGAATCATATTCTTGCTTGATTTCAGTACACTGATAGAGAGGTGTCGACATGGTGTGCTGCAGTATGTAGTTGTGAGACCACTTACCACCATCATTGCTCTGTAAGTCCCCACTGCTGAAATTAATATTCAGTCACATTTATTTAGCCCTCTCTGATTTTTATCATGTGTATTTTTAAAAAGTGAGGATGGTTTCTATGGATAAAATAATCATAATATACTATTTGGTCATTGTGTCCTCCAACTTTTAATGCTATATTAAAAACAAACAAACAAATTCAGTTGAAATGTTTGTTGTTTAATATGTGCCTATTATTGAGCCAGATGAATCTGGTTGAAGACAGAACTGGTGTGATGAGTGTTGTGAGAACAAGCAACTGAAGTCTTGTCCAAGGCACTCACTTTGTATTTTATAAAATGTGGCAGATGACACTTGACATGCACAGAGTGTGTCTGTGAAACCTCAATTTTATGAATGAAAATTCAGGCTACAATTTCCAAGATTTTATCAGGTATTTGTCCATAACACAAATTGTAGAGTTTAGTACGAAAGTACACATTTTATGTGCACACATAGCTATGAAAGAGTAAGTACATGCGTAAACCATTGCTGCCAGCTCACCTGTGTATAGTGCACCCACCTTACTTGCAACTTTGAAGACCATTTCCAGGACTTTATTAATATCAGCAGTCACATTACGTCAAAGCTGACACATGTGAACACTTTGCAGGTGACATTGTTTCAATGTCCCCCCCATTGAACAGATTCCCTGCAACATCAGGTGCCTGCACCTTTCAGCTGGCGTATATTACTGTACTCCATGCAACTTTTTGTAAAATTTTAAATAAAATTTCATTATATGTGCACAACAATGACAACAAAAAATTGGAAAAATAGCTACCACTTGATGAAGTTTCATGTAAAATTATGCACTCTTAGGTAACTCTTCATGTTTTCTCAGGGCTGCAATAATATCTGTAGTATAGATTAATTACTGAGGATTGGCTCATTCATAGCAAGTAATGATATTAAGGCTGTCAGGCCAAGGCTCATTATTTTCAACAGGATGTTGTTCTAAGGTGATTAACGGACTTGAGATTCATTGTTTACATTAACGGAACATTGCAATGACAGTTGATTCAAAACTTTTGTTTGATGAAAATATGGTACATGTATGTCCGTTGTAACTTGACATTTGTACAAACTAATGATGAGTGAGAACAATACAGTGACATCACCAATAGATTTAAAAGTGTGGTTAAGTGGCCTAGGCCTACCCTGCATGGGTATCTGGGAACACTGGGGGTTGCATGATATCATGAGGCAGGGCATGGTCACTGGCACTGCCCATGTGTAAGTAACTGGCCAAACCATGTGACAAGTCCCGGGACACATCAAGGTGTAGGCCTACTTCTTGGCGAGGGTTTTCAGGAAGTCTGTTAGTTAAGGTAGCAAAACATGCTTCATAGTTGCCTGTTGATTGATATATTCATTTGACTATTGAAGCCTGATCTTCAAAATTTGTTTGCACCAAACAGGATAATTTAGGGATTAATTCAGGTATGGGTTAAAACTTAGACAATGACAGGATTGTTTATGGAGTGCTCATAGAGATACTGGATTTGTCAAAAAAAAAAAAAAAATGGTTCAGAACAAGTCAGAGATGTGGGAGTCTTGTTCTTATCTGCATAATGCTGTAAAACACTTAAGATTGGGAATGTTTTTGCCAGCTGTGTAATTTTGCCTTTATAGGGCCCAAAACACTGTGCTACCAATGGCAATATTGTTGGGTTTATCACAAAAAGAGGATGACAGATTATCAGCTGTAACTTGGTTTTTAATTTGTATTTTCATCCTGATTTGTCCATATTGTGTGTTTTATATATCATGCAGTGTTTCATTCCAGCTGCTGTGAGTGGGGAAAGGTGTATGACGAAGGAGACTTCAACTTCACAACAGCTTGGTCATATCTAGTCATTATCAACAACATATCACAAATAGTAAGTTGTCATGCATGCAGAGTGTCATGCATGAAAGTGTTTCACTTACATTGTACTAGGCTTTGAGTAAACCAGTTTTCTGTTTAACATTTTACCACATGGAATGACCAAAAAAGTGCAGATATCAAAGCAGTTTACCTTATTTTCTCATCGATAAAAAATACTCCTAGGTCAGTATCATTCTTTTCTCAGTGCCCGCCCTGTTTGGAGAAAATGTGTTGACTGTATCTTAATCTGATTAGAAAAAGGTAATGTTTTTAAAAATATACAAAACCGATAACACTAGTTGACATTTTGATTAAAAATACAAGTGAACAGATGTGTTATCATATACATGTACATGTATTGCTATCATAGACATATGAAATATATGTGTTCCACCACTGTAACTTGCGCATGATGTATGTTTGAGCTTGGCAAGGACCAAGGCCACCAACTCATATGCTATGTTAATCTGATGCATTTCGCTACATCTATAGCTCTTCATGGATTGAAAGTAGTGACTGCTTGCACTAACTTATATACCAGAGTCTAAACAGTTACACGTGACTCACGTAGTAACCGTGTATGGCTTGTGCCATGTAAATGCATGTGTCCAGATGAGTACAGTGACAGTTCAAAAACATGACATAACTGAGGTCCCCACAAGTCAGTCATGTGAAAGTACATTGACTGCCTCTATTTGGGTCCAGTTGTACTAAATAAAATTATAAATATGCACATAGTGCATAGGAATGGTGCTATTTGGTAGCCTATTATATTTCGCAACTGCTACCTTATGGGGGAAGATTTTCCCACAAGCAGTAGGTCATGTTAGCAGGCAGATCAACTCAGGAAGTTAAAATTTGTGCATGATGTACATGCATCAGATAGACCATGATGTATATGTATTAGGCAGACCATGATGTACATGTATTAGACAGACCATGACGTACATGTATGTAGACAGACCATGATGTACAGGTATTAAACAGACCATGAAATACATGTATGTAGAGAAACCATGATGTGCAAGTATGTAGACAGACCATGATATACATGTATTATACAGACCATGATGTGCATGTATTAGACAGACTGTGATGTACATGTATTAGACAGACCATGATGTACAGGTATGTAGACAGACCATGATATACATGTATTATACAGGCCATGATGTACATGTATGTAGACAGATCATGATGTACAGGTATGTAGACAGACCATGATGTACATGTATTATACAGACCATGATGCACATGATTAGACAAATCATAATGTACATGTATTAGACTGTGACGTACATATATTAGACAGACCATGATATACATGTATTATACAGACCATAATAGTCAGATTGGGCAAGTGTCAATGGCAAACAAGGATGCCTGTTTGTCACACCGACCAAAAATCGCTAGACCGGTTTCGACCTAAATGGGTCTCATCAGTAGCTGAATTTGTAATGGATTGGGCACGCTCTTTTTATACCCTACGATGGCACCGGCCTTAGTAACGTACGTTACGTAAGAGACCTGACGTAATACTATGTTTTCACATAAAAAACTCAACTGCCAGAACTGGCCGGTTGAATTATGGGTTTGGTTGACGTGGGGATCCAACGTCATTCCAAACACAGACAGATGATTGCTAGGGAAGATTGGGGTTTCCCTAGAAAGATATCCCTATGAGAAGGATTTCTCATTGAAAGATTGTCCATGGAAATCATGGTGAATTCATTACAATCATGTAAATTCATGATTATAACCAAAAAAAAAAAAAAAAAATATTATACAGACCATGATGTACATGTTTAGACAAATCATGATGCGCATGTATTAGACAGACCATGATGTACATTTATGTACACAGATCATGATGTACAGGTATTATACACACCATGATATACATGTATGTGGACAGACCATGATATACATGTATGTAGACAAACCATGATGTACATGTATGTAGATAGACCATAATATTTACAGTTGGAATGAAGGGTTCTTCTGGCACTGAACTCTCAATTATCAGCTTGTGGTAAGTGAGTTCCACAATAACAGAATTGAGTTCTCATCATGAATGTATGTGAGTGAGTATAGTTGTTCCATAAAAACTACTTCAAAATCATCTTAACTGTGACAAAATATGAGTACATGTACTAAAATAGTTTTATGCTAAAAGTGTCATTCTTAGTTCCTTTGCCTTCAACATACCACATGTGCTGAGCTTGAACAGAGCTTTAGACGTACAATTGTCAGTGACATTGTGTTGTGTTTCAGTGGGCCATGTATTGCTTGGTCCTGTTCTACAGAGCCACAAAGGAAGAGCTTGCACCCATGAAACCAGTCCCTAAATTTCTGTGTGTGAAGGCTGTAGTTTTCCTGTCGTTTTGGTAAGATGGAAGTTGAGATTTTATATTGCAACCATACATATATTTAAACAAGTGTCCCAAAATTTCTTCACTTTTTATCATGTAGACAGAATAGAGATATCAGTTTTAAAGGAAGGCACTCCTTACGTTGTATTATACATCATTGGAAAGGATTTTTCATCAGGATTTCATATCTGATGTTTATTTTATTAATTTTCACAAATTTCCGATGTTTATTGCCAAATATTAAAACCCCCACATTACCAGCAGTTCACCATTACGCGAAGCCAGTCGAGATGTCGGACCAATTAGAAGCGACTATACAACTGGCCAATCATAGCCATCGGTTGATAACGAAGCCAAGCGCACCATGATCATTGTTCAACACAAAGCCACTTCAAATTATGAAAATTGTTTCAGAGGTCTTTATCGACGTAAAGAATATGCATATGTTATGTGTTTCAATCAAATCAATTATTATTTATCAATGTATTTACTCCGTTCATGATAATCGGTCGTAAATCGTGACCGTGTAACGTGAGCGATAATATGAGCTCCGGGAGTTATCAAACGATCGGAATTCGTCACGCAGCTTGAAGTGCGCTGAACACAACTTCGTGCTTTTGTATGCTGCGAATACTTCTTCTGGGATTTTCATAATAGCATTCCATTTATCTGCTAATGATGTGTCTTTTGGCCAAGAGTGAAAATATCTTTCTGGATATTCGGTGGCTGTGCCACCGCACGAAACACACCTTGGCATTTTCGTCTGTTCGCAGTCAATGAAAAACTTGGAACTCTCTACCGCACGGAGGTGTAGAAGTCTGCAGAATACCGCTGTTTCCAAATTTGGCTATAAATATGTCCAAGATCGCGCGAGGAAAGACGTGACATATCGTGACTCGTAAACGTTTTTTTTCTCGCTAAAACGAGTTATTAAAAACAGTTTTAAGAAACTGCTGCATATACATTGACATATATTATTAGTTTTCGTTACATTTCCGACCACTTCAATTTGAAACTAGGAGTTTATTCTCATCAAGTAAAAAAAACTAGGTGCAGAAGTAGGACTCCCGTGATCCGCGAAATCGCCTTTGATCTTCCATAGGTTTGCCGCTTCCGGTAATTTGACAGGTAAACCTGATTTCAGCAACATTAAAATGCAGATTTTAGAAATATGGAATAAAATATAACTAAACCATTTTACATGTGGTAAGTGCCTGACATGAAGTTCCCAAAACACTTAAAATACAACGTAATGAGTGCCCTCCTTTAAGGAACTAAAAAGTTAGCTCCAAACCGGAAGCTGACAAGTAGAATTTGGGACTCCAGATGGCAGCACTTCGAGATGTTCATTTGCACTTAATTACCCTTCTACACAGTTGTAGCTTCAAATGGATTTATCAGTATGCAAAGGAATAAATTACATGCAAATGACACTGTCAAATGATGCTCTCTAGAGCGCTAAGAGGGTCTATAACCTAAATATTGAACTTTTATCATTTAAAATACAATATCAGCCAA
>OZ026619.1:64817920-64842420 GCA_964020975.1 Hermodice carunculata
CTGTATCATTCTCGATAGACAAAAACAAAAAACTAGAAAAGATTTGCTTCAAAAGCAAATCTGTGTGGTTTTAAAGCTTAATTGGATGCTATTGTAACTCAAACATTAGAATTTAAGGAAAGATGCATACCTCTACCTCTTTTAACTTGTTCAGGTGTCCCTAATTATCACAAAGCTGGGGATTTAAGTTTGGAAGGCAACTCTACCTGTAATAGTTTTGCAGATATTCAACATGTGAACTTTTCAAGTGCCCCTTTGCATCAATTAAAATTCTACATTTTTTTGTTGTGATTCATTGGATGTGCCTATAGCACAAACCTATGCATCAAAGTTGGGAATGGTACCTCTACCTTTAATAGTTTTGAAGATATCAAACATTTAAAAATTCAAATAGTCCTAATTTGCATAACTATCAACATGTTGACTATTCCAAAATAGGTGCTTAATTTTACTGCTATATCAGTAACTGTGCAAAATTATGTATTTTTTAGCTCTGCTGACCAAAGGTCGCAGAGCTTATGCGACCGCTCATGTCTGTCTGTCCGTCCGAAAACTTTTGCTCTTTAGTGTGATACCATTGACAGTTTTCAAGTTAGCCCAATATAACTTTCATGACATATAGGGTGTATGAAAATCTAGGCTCCTTTTGATATTGGTGGCGCCTCCTACATTATTATGTAACATAGAGGTTAAAATGTGAAAATCTTGTGGACACTCTAGCATCTTAATTTTTGGCAGATCGTCACCAAATTTGGTGGGATTGTGGGGTCAAAGTCTAAGTTGCTAGTGATACTAGTGGCACAACCTATAATTTGACAAAAATTATGTGCTAAAATGTGTGTTAAGATGTAAAATTCCACATTTGGAAAAGTAATTGGATTAAACGTGCCAAATTCATACGATATATAGACCATGGCCAAAGGTAGAATTTTATGTAATATCAGTGACCTTGACTGATTTTTGTGAGGTCACCATGCCTGTAAAGGTGTAAAGGTGATTTTGTAGTGGCCAGGTGTAGCTTGGACATTAATGGCAAAGAGAATTGAGCCTCCAGATCAAAATTGCACTTGAGTACATAATACATGAAACTCTACTTGATGACCTACTTTTTGTGTCACTGTGACCCAGTAATTATAGATTTTGGCACTTGTCCAAGTTTTTGGTTTTTCATCAATATCTCGAAAAGTTATTTCCCAATTTGAACAGACTATATATGGAAAGCTGGATGTGGTGCACCTATTTTGAACAGTAATAATCTTGTAATCCTAGTTGAAGGTCAAGGTCAAATGGCCAGTTTGAATATAGTGAATGCTCTGTACCCCACAATTCTTGAGATAGGCCCATATAATGTTTAGGAATTATAAGATGTAAAAAATATTTGTCAACATCATTGTTGGTGGTGCTACTTATAGTATTATGTAATATACAGGTCAAAATGTTAAAATCTTGTGATTGCAATACTGTCCACAGTTTTCAAGTTAGCCCAATATAACTTTCGGGCTTATAGGGGGTATAAAAATCTAGGTTCTGTCCAATATTGGTGGTATCACCCACAATATCATGCAATATTGGGATCAAAATATGAAAATTTTGTGAACACTCTAGCATCTTTAATTTGTAGTAGATCTTCACCATATTCGGTGGGATTGTGGGGGGAGGTCAAAGTCTAAGTTGGTAGTGATACTAGTGGTGCCACCTATAATTTGATGAGAATTATGAGCCAAAATGTGTTTTAAGATGTAAGATTCCATATCTTGAAAAGTAATTGGATTAGACTTGCCAAATTTATAGGATGTATAGACAATGTTAATATAGACAATGTTAAAAGTTAGAATTGTATGTAATATCAGTGACCTTGATCTATTTTTGTGGGGTCACCATACGTGTAAAGTTGAAAGAGGTGATTTTGTAATGGCAGGGTGTAGCTTGGACTTCAATGGCAATGTCAGGACAGCACCAGGCAGGCCTATGGGCCTCTTGTATTACATAATCTGGGTGTCCTTGATCTTCCGTCCCAAGGTCACCGAGGACATAAAGTTAAGGACTCATTCATTGTTGTCTTAGTACATGCAACAATATTCATCATAGGAGTTGCACAAATAAGCTATGAGTATATGTGGAGCAAAGTGCCATCTGGTGGACATTTTTTACATTAAATGTAGATCAGCCTTATTTGTTCAGAAGCCACTTGAGGACTCGCAACTTTGAAATGAACAGGTTCAATATAGCTGTGATGCCAGCAGAGCTTTAGGCCCGTGGGCCTCTTGTTTGGTGATATGCTGTTGAAGAAAAACTCAGGACAAAACTGGCTGTAAAGAAAAAAGAAAGGAAGAAATATATAAAGAATTCTTGGAAAAATAGTATGTCTGTGTTAGTACACAGACATTAAAAAAACAACAACAGGCAGGTGACATTGTAATATTGAACTATCACTGGGAAAAAGTTTCATGCTAGTGTATTGGCCTCACATGTAAGTCCTGTGGAGTTAAATTGAAGCATCAATGACTCTGTAAATCAAAGCATGATGGAGTGTGCCTGTGACAAAAAGATGCATACTACTGACAATCAAGCTGCTAAAAATTGGCTTCAAAATTTTACTGCAGACTTCTTCCTTCAAATTTGTGATTGCTGTTACATGTACAAGATTTTGCATGTTACAGCTTCAAATTAATTTTAGCTTATTTTATCCATTTGCATATTTGTTATTTGTAAAATACTTTTATATACGTGAGTAGCCAACCCCAGCCAAGGTATGTTGACCTAGATGTGCCATCATTATAGGCTTTGCCTAAAATTTCCGATGAACATGTTTACTTATTAACCCTCTCCTGGTCAAATTGTCCAAAAGCACCTGGATGTGAATTGTAATATGATATAATGTTTTGAGAACTGTCAAAATGAGCTATCATTATGGTATGCCCCAGGTCAGTAGCTTTCCTTGAGTGGGTTGAGCACTGCATGTCCAACCTCAGCAAAGTAAAGCTGTTCACCTAGTCTTACTGTGACCAGGACAGGGTTAAATAGATTGAAGCACTGTTAGGCAGTTGGGGTGCGAAAGGGTTAATTTTAATTCCCAGAATGTACAATGGGACATTTCTATTTCAACAGGTAACACAGTAACAAGGCCTTTGCGGAGACCAATGTCTGGGGAAACTGAGAGAACCCCGTTGCTGAAAGGGTCTAGTGGCCAGACTAGTCAGGGATTGTTGCAGTGCGGCACTCCCCAATTAAGTGTGGATGTATCAGACTTGAGTTATGATACTCCATTTGAGGGCAGAGCAGAAGGTAGGGGTAGAGGGCGGGGCTTGGACTGTTCCATTGATGCCCAAGATGGGGAAGCATTCCATACGAAGTCACTGACACCAAGCATGAACAACTTTGCTGACTTTGATGACAGTGTCGATCTTGAAGCTGAAGCTTTTACTGGTAGTATAGACAAAGGTCCACCAGTTCATGGTGCTATAATACATAAGCAGAGAGCCCCTGCTGTTGACGTAGGAAACAAAGCCACAGAGGAAGGTGGCAGTGGACACACAGTTAGGTCTTCTACAGCACAGTCTTCACAACCACCGCTGCTAAGCTCACAGGTCTCGGAAACTGACGATAGGCAGCAAGTAGAAACTTCTACAGACAGAAATGAATCAAATGAGACCAGAGAAATGTCTGATGTGTTGGAACAGGCTCACACTGGGAAGAAAAATCCAGTTGTATAATGTAGAATTATGTCTTGCCACTTAAATAATTGCATTATCATTTCTTTGCAAAGTCGTGTCTGCATTTCCATTCACATTGAGAAGCTTCATCAATTACTCTCTGCATATTCATTAACAAGATACATTGCTACAGATTATTTTTAAAAAACCTGCAGAAAATTTGTGTATATACTTGAAAATTGGGTCTGATGGTACAGTGTACATAATATATGTATATGTGTTTTATATGGCTGCAAGGTTTGTAGATTATATTAACAGGGACGTGTTATAGATGCACTACCAACGGGAGCGCTAATCCCTTTAGTGGTCAACTGGGCGCGACGACTACAAAGCGTGTTCACTAGCGCCGCTCAAGTTAATCCCCCCTGGTCAGTCCGTTTGTTGTTCCATCTATGTTTCCGTGTTCGGTTGTATCGGGTTACATACATCAGGCTTACATCGGGTGTGCTATTGTACCAAGGTCAAAAACGGAGAGTTTTATGCGTGCGCAACCAGTCTCATCGTTTGAATCAGAAGCGTGCCAGTCCATCGATATGTTTTTCGTTGAAATCGGCCGCGATTAAAGGGCTAGTTTTTGCATTTTTTCTGTCCAAAATGAGGCAAAGTTAGACAACTTGCGTGCGTAATAACTCCTTACGCCGTAATTAGCAATAAAAAATGTAGTTTTAGATGGATAGCGTATGCCGGTAGGATCATGATGGTGGTTTCATTTCTTGTAGCTGAGTCCGGCGTAACGCTAAATTTTGACTTTAAAATGTGGAACACGGTGAAAAATTTTGCACATTTCAGTCGGTGACGCGATTATTCTTGCCTTTCATCGCGTGACCTGGCCCACCAGACTGCCAGCGGCCAGCGCAACCGTGGAGTTGTGTTTGTTCAGCACTGAAGGTGCTCGCTCAAACACCCAATCACTTGAGCAAGGGCAACATAGATGGTACAAAGGGGACCCCGCCGTTGGTAGTCCATCTATAACACGTCCCTGATATTAACATCGGAGTTTTACCCACCTGTCAAACAGGCTGCAGTTTGTATAATACTCAGTACATTTGAAAGCAAAATTTAAGTGAAATATTTTGTTTTATGTCTATGTTATTACTGGCACTCCAGCTTATTCCGGGCTTAAGGTTAGTAAAATGAAATGAACAAACTCATACTGAGTTGTACAAAATCAATGTTCATCTGCACCAATATGTGGGTATCATTAAAATATCTATTCATAGATTAAGTTCCATCTTACAGCAGACTACTTATTGGTGTGCCTCTTTTTTAGCACTTGCAGTGCCATATTTTGGACTGAGTCAACAGCTTTCCCTGACGCGCTTTGGACACATGGTGTCCAAAGCACGTTGAGGAAAGCTGTTGACCTGGACTATTATATTCTGTGTAACTACAGGCACACTGGTACTGGAATAAGAGGTCTTTTTACAATTATACTTAGTATAATCCAGAGCAGTTCATTTCTAGTAGTTTGACTGTAGTGGCAGTTGGCACTAAGAGTCCAAGCATCCTTGATCCCACAGGTATGTGCAGAATATGAAGTATCCTCCATCCATATTGAGGTAAACACGCACAAGAATTTATTGAAGTACAATGTAAGATTGTTTCTACCACTAGTATTTGATGTTATTTACCCTTAATGAACAGCATCCGCTATGTGGCTTTTGAGGGTCTGCCCCATGGGGGAGGACCTTTTATGTTTTCAGGTTGTCTATTGGTCAGATGTGCACATTCTTGTTACCACGATATCTACAGAATGCCTCCATGTATTTTGCTCAAATTTTGTAATGTGCTTATCTTACCTGAAAGATGACCTGATTAGATTTAGGTATCATTATGACCTAATTTGAGCAAATGGTAGACCCTTCAGTCAACGCTTTGCGTTGAAGGTATGTCTAGTTTTTCTGTTTTTGTTTTTTGTTTTTTTGTTTTTGCTTTTTGTTTTTTTGTTTTTGTTTTTTGTTTTTTTTGTTTTTGTTTTTTTGTTGTTGTTTTTTTTTTTTTGGGGGGGGGGGGTTGAACCCTGGCCATCACATGTACTTAACTGCAGCAGCATTGTTGCTTTTTACAGCAGGTTACTATCATCTTCAAAGTGCATATGCCTGCAGTCTGTGCAGTACCAAATCAATATAGAGACAGTTAATGTAGTTACAAAAATTAAACAACAAAAGCCTGCAGAATGAATTCTATGTAATATGTTGTTCGTTCTGATAAATTATGATTTGAATGTCTTATGTTTCTGATTCCATACAAGAACGTAAATTTCATGAAAATTTAAAACAAAAATCTCCTGTTTTTTGGAGACAAAATAAAATGATACTCTTGCAATCAAGTTATTTTTGTGAGCAGCTGTACATGCATGGTGACCAACCATCCCTCAACTATTCTTTTGAATTACACTGTATTTTGCTTGAAAATAAGGTGGAGAAAACATTGGATTTAAGGTAGATTATGATTGACCAAATGAGGTACTGGTTACAATTTAAGTTTGAATGGACAGCTAACTTTGAACAGTTTTTGTGATGCGTTTATAGATCAGTGGCAGTGGACAGGGGTTGAAATCAATGCTAGTTGCCAGGCCAGGGCTAGTAAAAATGGCCTGAGGCTAGTATTAGCTGACAAGCACTAGTCCATCAAGAGACTGTGGATATTTAGCTGCTAGCCTGCTATGTTACAAATTCAGCTTCATTTGCATGTTTATTTTATGTTCCATTTTTACCATTTTGTTTTTCAGGACTGTGATAAGTCAAAGGAAATTGTAATCCAGAGATCATTTTGCTGTTTCCTGGCTAATACATTTGTTTGTCTTTTTTTCTTCATTTGAAATATCTGTCCTGTGTGGGAAGTAGTATTTATTGTAACTCCTTTGCGTTTAAGTATGACCATATTGGTACATTTAGGGTGACAAACTGCAGTAAGTGCTTATTCAGTCAGACATGGCATTCTTTTTCTTCAGCAATTGTATTTGGTGATAATTTACTGTGGATATAACAATGCAACGTTTGGCAATGTGCTCACTTCAAGCTGCATTCAGCTTGTAACATATTATGCGAACATTGAGAAGTGCTTTTACACTTTTAAAAAGAATTTGTTTCAGTGCACATGCTCAGAAGTGAAATCCATCATGTTCTACAAGATTCCCCCCACCCCCACCCCATTTGTCTCTGTACAGGCTGTTTATTAGACAAGTGAAAGCCTGTGTTTCTGTTTTGTAATGACCTTGCTCAGACAGGTCTGCTTTTTATCAGACAGGTCAAAGCTAAATAAAAACGTGACCTTTTCTGTTTGGCAGGTTGATTCACATCACGGATTATCAAGGCTGGTACAAGTTTGAAGGCACTACGAGGAAAAGTTCATTTCTACCCCTGGTGGGTTGGGGTTTTTATGGGGGGGGGCACATCTTACACTTTATCACCTCCGGAATTCACTTTTTATCTCCATTTAAGAACCAAGTGGATTAATGATACCAATATGTACACAATATTTAACATCTCAAAATAGCTTGCATGGTTGACTTTGACAGTCTACACTTTCAGCATTTCATTCTTTTAAAGCCTTACATAGCTGAGTGCTGTAAACAACTTCATGGCTTGTAGCATACAGTCTTCTACATTGTCCACATTCTCCTGTCCACATAACCGGGGCCCATATCCTTGTTGTCATTTAATTTGTTCATCATCTACTCGGGGAAACATTTTGTATATGTACATGCACACATACATACATACATACATGCTGGTTATGTTAAGTCCCATACCTCTGTATTTGTTTGTACTGGGTTTTGATGCATCAGGCCTGACTGTATTAAACTAGTAGGCCTGAACATCTGTTCATGGTGTGTCCATTTTGTCACAGAAATTGTGTATATATGTTCAGCCAGCTGTACAGTTTAGTGTGGGTTTGGGGGCCCTTCATTTTTGCTCTGATAACATGAGAGGCTATTCAGAATTGTCATCATTTTCACAAGTGTGTGTGCAGTACAGGGTATACTCTATACATAACCCACCTCCACCCAGCAACAGTACTATTTACCACCATTAACCCTTTACCCTTTGAATTAAGATGACCAGGTTCAGATTTTTTTTCAACAGGTCTCTTCAACAATTCTCATTCAAATTGTTTTCCTTACTGTTAAAATTAGTAAGAAACCTTGCAGGAGATGACATTTGACCACCAGGCGGTTTAGGCTTACCTGCAAAGCAGACCAAGTTCCATCTTACTACACTTGGTCTGCCCTTCTTTGACATGATTTTATTTATAGTAAGGGGAAAAAAAAACTATACTGTGACCCTCCCCCTAGACTGAGACACCAATCAGGAAGTTCATCATTATCACCTAGACCAGTAGCAGCCTCTGGTCCCTAGTGTACTGGAGCCTGTTACCATAATAACCATACTCAACCAATTAGAAACTGAGTCACTTTTCCAATGCTTAAACAGTGATCTTGTCAAAGAAGGGCAGACCCCAGCAGAGTCGACAAAATAGGCAGCCTGGGTCTGCTTTGGCGGCAAGGTTAAGGCATGTGTCAGGAAGAAAGGGTCAAATTCTTTTTGACCCACTGATCACCATTTTTACATGAAGGGGCAATAGCTTGCATGGGTTTTCAAGTCTTGCACACCCCTACCCCATGTATACTCAGATGACATTTGTGAAAACAGTGAAAATATCGAATAGCCTCTTCACACTGTTAGGCAGACTAACTTAATTACCTGTTTGCAGAGGCATGCATGAACTGTCATTGTCATGTTTACCTTGCACATAGAATGCAAATTTATTTGTATGTAGGTTTGTTTTATTTACATTTTACTTTTGAGAATATAATTTTAAATAAGGAAATTACAGGGTTTGTCCAGTTTAATGTTGATTATGGGGTCGACAAGTACACGTGATTATGACAGTAACTTCTCTATATGCAAGGGAATTTGCGATACAAATACAGAAATACATGAATGATAGAATGAAAAGTACATGTACTGTATTGGAAGTTGAGGTCAACCTGTCTCAAGTGTTACCAAGCACATGTATTCAAGTATTACAGTGATCATTATCAATGTGGATCAAGTTACAGCAGCATCAACCACAACTGTGTATCACACAGAGGCAACTATCTTTGACATACAGATATATTCTTCACAAATTTATTTGAAGTAAAAAATTGCAGTCTAAAATTGAGCAAATAAAACATGGGAAAATGTACTTTGTGTGTCATATTGTTCGAATGTGGGATATAGAAACGATTCTGAATTTTTGCTTTTTCTTTGTTTTTTTCGTGTTGCATGTGTTTTCTTCTATCCCTTTCTTTCTCCTTCAATGAAGACGGAAGTTCACAGCATTCCTCAGCGTGGGTTGATTACTAAATCCACAACCCTGGGCTGGCTCCAGCAATTTTACAACTGTAGCCAGTTTGGCTAAAATAATGGTAATCTCTTTAGCCAAATACTGATTTTATTGGCCAATCAAACTTTAAATTTTCAAATTATGTTCAATAAGTCTAAGTAATTAACATGATTTAAGAAGAATATACCATGAAATACGCATCACAAATCAAAGGAATTATGAAATATCCTTTGCTGATTTGGCTGAAGCTTACAAAATTTGTTACCAAATTGCAACTTTCAGAGCCACTGGCTATTTGGCTAAAAAATATCCCTAGCTGAGCCGACCCACACCAAGAAAAGCTGTTGATGTTGGGAATGTTCTCTTGATCTGTCTCGTCTGCAATTTTCATTTAAACTGTTTTTCATTACTGTTGACTTCAGTCAAAAACATTGAAGCAGACATTTGACAATCAGTTGGTTTTGGCAGATTTTACTGGGGAATGGTTAAAAGTCATCAGCATTTCTGTTTTCAACCCGCCATTCTGTCACATCAACAGGGTCTTGGATGAGCAGATATTCACACTTAGTATAAACTTTTGGGTCACAAAATGAGATCTTAAAGGCAGAATTTCTGGTGAAAATGTCACTGGGGGTTCCCATTTCCTGTGACAGTGATCCCTCTCTTAAAAGATTATACCTATGTAAGACCACATTTTGGTGATTTATAGGCCTAGGATGGTCTTTCCAGCCAGGTTTTGATGTACCCCAAGAAAATACTGTCACCATTTCTAAACACAAATGTACATGAAATCAATGCAACTACCAGAATTGATTTCATGTACATTTGTTTACCTCTTTCAATTCTTGCGTCTTCAACACCCAGCTTAAAATGTACTTTTATTTGTGACAGGATCACCACATGAAGCTGTTAGTGTATCATACAAATCAATTCATTCAATACGCATCTTTGCAATGCAACATTTGGCCTAATTGAACTTTAGGGGACCCAAGCCCTTGTAAGTCTAATAGTGGTTCAATATTCACGAAAGCCCAGGATGTGTTTTAAATAATCATCAGCAACACAAATCACTTATCTGAGATGACTTCTGACTGCCCGTAACATGTAAATTAAGCATCAGCATTTCTGCCAATGATCTAAGATAGCTGCCGCAGGCGCTATTGGGGACTGTATCATATAATTTTAAATGTGAGCATCATTAACAAAAATATTGCTTAACTATTTTGAAGAAAGAACGTACAAGAAAGAATGAACGCTGAGAGCCTGGGAATATCCCAGGGCATCACATGCACCTGGCTTGTGAAGGTAAACAAGCACACATGGCTAATCTAGCAGACTTACCATGATTGGTTAAAATCAAGTTGGTGTGTTGCATTGTGGGTAATATCGTTAAAAGTCTTTCGGTGCATATGCAAATGGTGGACGCAATAATTGATTCCATCAGTCTTTCATGGAATAAATTCAAGTTTTTTTTATATTTCAATGACACAATGCCTGCAGCGCAAACATGTATTCTACTAGAAAAACATATAGGAATGTTTTACTAGACGGCCTGCGGCGCAATAATCTTCACTTCAGGTAGCAATATAGACATTGTTATGGGAATTCCCCTATAGAGGCTCGGGTCCCCTAAAGTTCCATAAGGCCCAACATTCAATGTATCATCATGTAAATTTAGCAATTATGTCCACCATATGGGACACCATGTTTTGCTGATGCAGTGATTACAAAAAGTGTTTTTTCATAAAGGCATTTTGGTCAAATTTGTAAGAAATATGTCATGTGAAAATAACTATAATTGTGCATCTATGTGCAAATTCAATCTGCCTGTATTTTACACCTTGTCAATAAATATTCACAGAATGCACGTCTCTTGTCTTATGTGTGTGACTTCCACATGGCTTCATACTGTGAACCCAACATTTTACTCTTTTTGAGGTCTCCAGAGGCTTAGTAGTGAAATCATAAACATAGGTCAGATGATATTGGTGGCATCATCACTGTAACTTAGCTTCAAATATACACCAATGGACTCACATGTAATACATGCATGTATTACCTTGAAAGGAAGTTAAGGTTCAACAAATGGAGAATATCCATAGTCAACACACAGAACATTTACTGCCAACATCTTCCATTGAAACAAAACAGAAGCTTTGTCGAGAAATCTACAAACCATCTTGATTTCCGTTTACAGACAGAACAAAACGATTTCTTTCATATGAAGGCATGAGCTGCATGTGGCAAGTGCTTACCCCACAAGCGCAATCTTTCAAACTCTGACTGTAAACACGAGAATGATTCTATCCCATAATTTTCAGTGATCATCCATTGGTTTCATGACATACAAAATTGCCATTTAACTACTGAAAGCATAATTTTATCATCTACAATTTTATCTGAATGCATTTCACACGAGTGCACATGAATATAGACTGCATATACATGTAAACAAAATGACTGTTTGAAATGTTCTTAATTCAAAATCTTAAGCTCACTTTTTTCAAGTAACCACTTAGGACTGCCTGATTTTATTTCATAACTAGGAAGGAAAACTAGTGTTCAGCATATTTGTTCTGTTTTTATGATGACTTTTGTAATGAAAGTATTCCTTTCGCAGTACAATATGATGCAGTCTTCCATCCTTTCACCAGGAAGAGATCCATGAACATTTGTGGTACATGTATCATTGAAATGTAACAGGGTGGACCAGGAGCGAATCCATCCATTTACTCGCCTGTGATAGGCACTATAACAAGTAAATTAAAGTAGTTCCCTCCTTTGCAGTCAGTCAGGCACACAACAACTAGACTATCTGTGAGTTAGGAGCTTTAGACAGCTGTTAACCATGGGAGTACTGGTTTTATAGGCTTGATCTACATTTCAGTCCGAACATTTTTATTAATGATAAAATTAAGTACGATATTCACGCAGCTGGTTTTCGTTGCAAAGGTTTGATTATTAGCAGTCCTGTGCTTCGACTGGTTTGCTCGTGACATAAATTACACGCACACTTGTTTGCCACATAATTTTTAACTTGATTGGTACAGTTTGTTCATTGATCCATTGATGCCATGATGTAATTTTTTTTAAACACACAGTAAACTCAAATGACTTAAATACTGTACATGTATGTGCTCACTTGGCATGCAGAAATGTGACATGATATTAGGTCCTGCAGATTTCATGGAATTTAAATATGACTAATGTAACTGAACATTTCAGACTCCAAATTTTACTTCTGCAGATTGTATGCTGTGATTCAGTAACACACTTTAAACACTCTTCTTGTAAACTGCATTCAAGGATACATGCATACAGCAAGTTAGCAGTGACTTTCACAAAGTACTGAATATAGCTTTGAATTCAAATATAAATTATGGTAAACTATTATTCATTCATTAGAAATCCACATTGCTGGGGAAAATACAGAATACTTATATACATGATATACCATGGAACTCAACATAAAAATTACAATGAACTTAAATGAAATCAATTCAGAAACAAAGTTCATAAAATGATACAGATTACAGTGGACTAGATGAACTGAGTCTACAATGTGGTCTCATAAAATCATATAAGTTTCAGTGAACTTAATTGAACTGAAATCAAAATGAACGAGTAAATAGAGATGCCATGTGGTGTTCCACTGAGCCAGAACTTTGGTAGTTGACATGGTGAATGGGATACCTCAATGAGTCGACGACGCCATCTCATCACTAACCCACCAAGACTATCCCCATGCACACCACACTGTTTAACAATAAGTTCTAACAGCATGCTATTTTTGATCAAATGATCAGAGAGAGTTCCTGGAGCAGATTTTCCAGTTATAATCTAAGTGGATAGTAAATAAAACAACACTGAGTGGACTGAAGATTTAACTCAACATGCCCCATGAATAAAGGACAGTATATCCTGTTTAACATGATGGGAGACAGGAGGCAAGTTTAACCCTTTCCCCCTTGAATTCAGACTGAGTCAAGTGCCCAACCCATGCTGAGGAAAGCTGTTGACCTGGGTCATGTTGTCTTGACAGGTCTCATCTTCAATTCTTAGTCAAATTGTTTTTCATTGCTGTTGCAATCAGTTGAAAATGCTGAAGCAGACAACATT
Organism: Hermodice carunculata; assembly: GCA_964020975.1. NCBI lineage: Eukaryota > Metazoa > Annelida > Polychaeta > Eunicida > Amphinomidae > Hermodice > Hermodice carunculata. Next base: position 64,831,087 of record OZ026619.1, read on the forward strand.
TGACCACCAGCCGGTTTTGGCCGGTTTAAGGGGGAAAGGGTAAAAGCATGTAGTAAGCGAGTATACGATGGTGTTGCTTCCCCAACCATACATTTTCAGAAAAGCTAACAAACTGAGGATGCCATTCATTTTAATTTCATTTGTCAGTTGGTGGCAATGTTTAACAATTACACAAGTGGCCATCATAACTTAGCACAAATATCGCTTCAACTTATTCAAGTCTGAACACATTGGCCTCAAATCTACAGCAAACTGAAGTTTATGTATTGAATCAAAAAAGCATGTCTCAGATTTTCCCATTTTTGTTCCGTTTTTTTACCAGAGTTGATCAAAGGTGGCTTTCCCTTGATGTGTTCCCTTTTCAACTTCAAACGACTGTATATGAGAAGCAACAAAGTTCAAAATTTGAGACATGCTGTTTACATTTATAGGGTATTCTATAGTTTACCACTAATTTTATATTAAAATTTATTAAAATGTAGGAGTTGAAGCCAAATTTGTATCAAAGAATGACAGTCACTTCTGTACACTTTGATAATTGCTGTGTACACATTGTAGGTAGTAAACACTACCACAGTGCTACAGAATGAATCTTCATGTTGTCTGCTTTCCAAAAATGTATACTTGATGGGCTTTTTGAGTGTATTTAATGAGTTATCAAAAGGAAACTGTCCCTCATCACTAAAGCCAGTGCTAACTTGCCATATACCCTTCATGTTAACACAGCTCTGGTAAATTTCTTTCTGAAATACATGTAAAATCATACAAATTTTGACAAGGCTGCCAGTCCATCATGACTTGTACATTTAGTCTTGTGTATTTCACCATATGACCAAGTAAACATTTGGTTTTGGATACATGTGTACAGATTACAAGATCATGCATGCTGAATCACATAATCATATACAGCCTAGTGGACCACTAAATAACTAAGTATGTTGAACTAGGTGCACATGTACAACTATACTTTGAAATTAATATCCAGTTTCTGCTACACAATAGGTGAAGTGTAAACTGAATTTTAATATTAGTTACATAACATTACCTCTCAACTACCCTTGCCAAGCCTTTTGTGTCACGGCATTAGGCCCAAGACAATCCAGTTGAGTTCACTCACTTGATTGTTCCAAAAACCTGATGATCCCATGGCGCCATCTCTTGGTCCGTGTGGATCCGATGGCAAGTCCTGGTGTGCATGCTCTCTGATCTTTCTTCCTCCTTGGGCACCATAACTGGCTTGCTCCATTGAATTGGGAGCTATGTGAACTTTTGTTCACAATCACTGTTCTAGTGCTTCACGCACATTTCCCTCTGTGGAAAGTCTTTCTTAGCGGTCCTGGACTCCTTGGAGGCAAAGATAGCTGATATCTGATCTGTGGATACCTCTAAAAAAGCTGGGAGTAGAGCTGGTCATTCTCGAGGTTCAGATTGCAGAGAAAAGGAAGACAGTGCCAGGCGGGCAGTTGCTGCTTGGCAGCATATGTGGGATTTGTTTCCTAAGCTTTGCTAAATTCCTCGGAGATCAGGATTGCTTACCAGAGAGAAAAGTTTAAGTAGAACTGTAAGTGTTGGCTTGAAACCGTTTTTTTCCAAGATGGAGTTTGGCGGGTTAAACCAAAGACAGAGGGAGGGCAGTGTCAACCAGGCATCACTGCTTGACAGTGTACTGTGGGTATGCAGCCTGAGACCACTTCTCTTTCCCCTTTGTTGGGTAGAAGGTAGAAGGACACACAGAGCCACTTCTTGGCAGACCGAGAACATGATCACTGCTTTGGTTGTCACAGACGATCCTCAAGGCCTATGAGACAGCTCTGGAGAGGCCTGATGCTTTGAAGCTAGTCTCAGCTAGAGCTCATGAGGTGCGAGCCTTCAATGCCTCCTGGCACAACCTAAGGAATGTTGCAGTGGTCGACATCCTCTGGGCCTACCACAGGTGATTGTCCATGACTTTTGCCGAGCACTACTTGTGAAACTTGATAGTGGATATGTACTCTTTTTTCAGGCATAACAGGCTCCTTTGCATAGGTTCATGATACTTGTCTGTCAGACTTTCCGAGTCTCATCAGGGCAGCCACCGTGTTCCAGTTAATGGCACCCTTGTGGTTTAGACTCGTCACAGTCTATAGGTCGGCGTACCTGTGAGTGGGCCTCCTTTCTGGGAAAATTAACCTAATCTCGGACTTGTATCAGGCAGTTGTCCCCTTCGGTCCTGGACCAGACACAGCCGGTGGACCCATTTTGAACACTGCCTTGTGGAACCATACAACAAGCCCCCCCCCCCCCCCCCCCCCCCCGGTGTCTGCCAGTTTCACGCCTAGGTCCTGTTAGATCTCCAGGACTGGAGGAGTAGAAACAGACAGCATATACCCATGTGGTGGACAGCTATCATGCAAGCAGGCGATTCCTCAGGGGTCTGGTGCGGTCCCATGCTGGTTTCCTTGCTTCAGTCGGGATTCTGCTGTTGGTGGCCTCAACTCCCCACACCTTTGAGGTTATTTTTCTTCAGATGTTGCCTCTTCACTCAGATTGATGGTCCTCCCTCCCCAGACTGGCAGTCCCGGCGGTCTTGCAGGGTTATTATGGTCAGTATGCCTGTAACATTACACCATCCTCCCATGGGTTTGTGTATCGACAATGGAGAGAGACAATATCCAACTAATATGTGAAATTTTTAGTAATTCCGGTATTAGTAAGTATACTTACCTCTCAACCACCAGAGAAGCCCACCCAACCACCCTGCTTCCTTTATGCAGGTGATGTCAACTGACCAATCATCTAGCAGGAAGCAAGTACAAGGAAAAATGCACCCTAGGATTCACCACAAAGTGGCACTGAAAAAGTATGCTGCACTGTCATGTTGCTCTCCTCACGTGTGGGTATTTGATATGTTGCATTCTGCAGGATAGTGTACAGGCAGATCATAAGCATAAGAAAACAACAACAAATATAGCAAATAATAATATTAATAAAAAAAAATAATATTCCAGACAAGGCAAAACAGCGGCTGATAGCTCTGTCTTCCATCATGGGTGATACTAAATTAAAATAGACACCCAAGCGGGGATAGATGGGTGACCTATGTACGTCTCGCACGCTGAACATAGAACCACCACTGGATGGTAGCATCGGGATTCATCCCCAACAGTAGGAACGATGGAAGCAAAATAAAATTACATTATGAAAGCATCGAGGAAGAAGGGCCCAGGCTTAATCTTACCCGACCCCCACGAGAAGCTGATTAAACAACCTTAAAACAGTGTAAATAACATTTAACTAAGAACCTGACTTAAGAGAAACTAGTCTAGATTTCAGGGTCGACGGACTGAAACTGACCAGGAAGAGAGACAAATACAGGCATTATCAGTGACAATGATGGAATAGCCAGGCTGCAGCGGGGGGGCCCAATACATCTCAATCAAGATACAAAGGCCTGAGCTCCAGTACTCATAAATATGTAAACAAATATAGTTAAGACAATTGACAGGCAAGCCCGGAGTATGTGTGGGTATGCATAACTGCATACTGACATATGCATAGGCAAATGTCGTCTTAGGTAGTAAGTTTTGAATGTGAGTATCCAGTTGTACTATGCGTACATCACAGTTGTGCATATGTGTGCCTGAATTGAACGCAACCAAATATAAGTGCATGTAAAAAGTCCTTAAAATCCCCAGCTGCTACACAAGCACTATTATACCCATACACACACACACACGTCACCGCTGGGTCCAAGAGAATGCGAGAGATGGTGCCACCAGGAGTGTCAAGTATTTGGGAACAATCAAGTGAGTAACCCAGCTCAATTGTGTCAGGCAATTTGGCCAGACACAGAGGTTGGCAGTGGTGGTTGAGAGGTAAACATACAAGGGCTGGCTGAAAATTCTAAGCCTAGCTGTGAAAGACCTGTACAGAGTCGATGGTTTTCATTTATTTCTCAACATAGTCCCCTTCCAGGTTTACACACTTTTGCCAGCAATGCTGTAAGGCCTGGATGCCGGTCAAGAAGAAATTTCTTCACCCACCCTAACAGTCATTCACAGTGAAAATGATGTCATCATTACAAGGAAAATGGCGACCGGCTAGTTCCTTCTTCATTTTGGGGAATGGTTGGAAGTCTGACGGGGCTAAATTGGGTGATTAAGAGGGATGGTCAATGAGTTAAAGCCATAATCATGGATCGCTGACATGGCAACCACCGATTTGTAAACAGGAGCATTGTCTGGGTGGAACAGGACTCCTTTAGTGAGCATTCCCATCACTTAGTTTTGATAGCATCACACAACTGTCTCAGTATGTCAGCATAATATCTTCCATTGACAGTTTGGCCTTTTTCAAGATAGCTAATCATCAGAATATCCTTGGAATCCAAAAAAAACCCCCCTGAAGCCGTCACCTTTCCAGCAGAAAGAACAGACTTGGCCTTTTTGGAGGAGGTGATCCCAGATTCTTCCATTGCTTAGACCGAATTTTGGTTTCTGGTTACAAAGTAAGGAATCCAGGTCTCATCCATGTTTACAAATTAGGCCCAAAAATCATTGGGATCTGCTTCAAAACGGCTTAAATTGTCATAGGACGCCAGGAATCCGACACATTTCTGATCTGCTTTCAAGAGCCTTGGCACCCATCTTGCAGAAACTTTTGTCATTCCCAATTCCATGGTGATCATGTGCTCAACCCTCTCATGAGAGATGCTCACAACACTGGCAATATGTTGAGTGGTCAATCTTCGATCAGCCATCACCATGCATGTGATGCACCTGAGTAATGTTTCCAGGAATGGTTGCTGTTGAAGGCCTTCCTGGACATGCATCATTGTCAAGGCTCTGTCTGCCATGCTTGAATTCTGTAGTACACTTCCTAACAGTAGAAAAGGAAGGGGCCTCATCCCCTAAAGTGGAGACCATGTCGGCATGTATCTGTGTTGGAGTTAGCCCTTTCAGTTGCAGGTACCTAATGACTGCCCTGTAGCCAGTTTTGTCCATTTCTGGTCATTTCAATGGGCAGGTTCATAAGATGGTCTGGTACAAAGACATTAAATGATTGTACTTGTTGGTGGCAGAAGTTTGCTTCAATACAATTGAGATATCCCACTTAGGCTTAGCACTTTTCAGCCAGCCCTCGTAATTATTAATATTAAAATTACTAAAAATTTCACGTCTTACAGGAATGGGTTACCAGGTCAGTGGTCTGGTCCTATGATGGATTGTGGCATTTGCAAGTGTGGTCATGTGATCACTAGATGGCAGCACCTTACAACCTTATTTTTTACTGGTGTGAGTGGGGCCAGTAATGAATCATTCAAATGGCATCTAGTGTCATGATTTAAATGCTGACAACAGACCTGTATGTTTCTTTATACTCCTGGACAATTTATACCATGCATGATTGCCTACAACTTTCAAATAAAGTTCAAACTCCAGTCAAAAGTACTAACTCTAAGTCTTAATTATCACATTTTTAAAGTTTGGGCAGTGTTGGAAGGCAATCACAGATTGTGGTCTAAAGATAGTGACAAAAGAACAAAACCAGTTATTGGCTTGAAAACATTTTCAGCAAGCTTATCACAACAATTTGCAACCTGTAGCCTACACTTGATAAGGTCTGTGCAGCAGGTTATCACATTGTGGAAGACTGATCATGTTTAGACTCACATGCTCAATTAATCCCTTCACCTTGTGTCATCTGGAAAACAGCAAACAGATGACAACGTCAGCTCAGTCACCATCAGTCTACACATTCTGGTAGACAATCAGCAAAAAAACATGTGTCCATGAGGGAATCATGTGCCCAAATGTTATTATGAAAACATATTCTGAACATGTGGTAAAACATGAAGCAAAATGTCTTCAAATGCAGGAAAGTCTAGATGATGCCTTCACATATGCATTATCTATGACATCTTTTTTACCAACCATTCTATGATGTTCACATTGTTTTTTTCTTTCTTTGTCCTGATGTGTTAAGAAACTGATTATGAACTTTTTTCATTTCCCTATTCATCAGATTATATTCTATAATGAAGTTAATCCAGCCATCACTAAGGAGCAACCAATAGGAATCCAGAATTACAATGCTTTTGTAGGACCACAATACACTGGCAGAAATTGGAAAATGGCTGTTGTGTAACTGTCCAACACCATGAAATTCATGATGATTTAAAAGGAACAGACGCCTCACTGCATTGTGACAGGCACTGCAGTACATACAAAGCTGATGCTTCGTACACTGTACGTGCTGCCAGTGCTGCGTACAACCACCAGGAACCACTAGCACTGTAAATCCCTTAATCTAATGGCATCTGTATGGATTTAAATCATTACTGTTCAGGCTGACTTAAGCAGATCGACTTAAGTCGCATTTGGCACTGAAAGAGTTAAGTGACCAGCGACTGTGTGATCAGAATAGCATCCTGCATGTTACATGGATATATTACATGTACAGTCATACTGCTCAACAGGGAGACGGGGGCAAGGGTCAAAACATTACATGTTATGATATTTTATTTCAAATATTAAAAGTAGATTTTGTTCAGCGATTTGGTCAGGACGACAGACACCAATGTGGCTAGCATCAAAGAAATCTGTGATGCAAGTTGTACATCTTCAACTTTACATTCCAATTTTTCATGTGGAGCACAATTATACCCATATTGTCACAGCAACCAATGGTTATTTCTATCATAGAATTGAAATCAGTTATAAAGGAGACCTCATATCATTGCCAATTGGTTAAGTTTCACCACCTTCATCACTAGCAAATTATTATAATATTATAATCTACATGTATATACAGTTACTCTTCAGTCCTCTGTTTGAAAATACCGGTACTGCAATCATACTTTGTACCTCCATTAAAATTACACAACAGGCTCCATTTGGATACGCTATGTACAAAATCTTGGGGAGGCACGTTGCTGTTACTGGCCACCTTCATACAGTAATAACCACAATATGCACTTGATGTTGGTGGTTTAACCTGCATACAAAAATATCAATATCCATTTGATACTGGTTGCAACCTTCATACAAAACTGCCCACAATATTCACTTGCTATTGTCGGTGAACTTCATGCAAAAATTATCACTACAGTAGTACCTGCAATTTAAGACCACTGCCACCAGAGACAAGCTGGCTTTTGTGAGCACATTTCTGGTGGCACAACAGCCCAGATGTTTTGTAAATTTACCTGAAATGTAAGACCACCTGCAATATGGGTTTTAGCTGGCAGAAGGGGTGGTCTTAAATAGCAATTACCACTGTATATCCACTTGCTATTGGTGGCAACCTTCATACAAAAATAATCATCATAATATGCACTTGCTGGTAGCCTTCACACTCACTTGGTGGCAACCTTTACATTCATGCTGGTATCACCTTGATAGCAATTTTTATGTCTACCCTTCTGCAATATTCTCTTGCTGGAGATGTGTCCTAACTCATTTGATGGTAGTTAACCCTCATAGCAAAACTGCCATTGTTTACATGTCTGTGCCCAAAGCATGCCAAAGAAAGCTGTTGATTCAGTCAAAACTTATCTTGGAAAGAGTTCAGCAAAGACACGTAAACAATGGCAGTTTTGATGTGAAAGTTAACTGCCATCAAACGCCTAAAAATGCCACGAAAAGCTGTCGACTTAGACCATTCTTATGGCCTCTAATCTCTTATGGTAATTATAGACATGATGGTCCAACGACACCTACTTAATGACACAGGTTTTGAGCAACTTTAACTCCTTAAGTGCCCAAAAAATGGACTGAGTCAACAGCTTTTAATGCGCACATTGCGCCCAATGCGTGCCAAGAAAAGGTATTGACATGGGATATTTTCTCTGGAACTAGAGGCTTGGTGGTACTTGAATGAAAGGTCTTTTTACGAGGAATATGAATCTGAGATCGTCGTGATAATTCAGACTTGACTTTAGTAGATTGACTAAAGACATGATTGGCACTGAAAGAGTTAAGTTGAATGATTTTTCTGTTTGACTTATTCATACAACATATTCAGATATCAGACAAATTGTGCAGGGAACAGATAGTGTTATTATAATAAGCTTTTACTGCTCTGGAATGAAAGTTCGGTTTACACGAACTATGAATCTAGTATTATCATATCAACTGAGACCACGACTTCTGTTGAAATTGGGAAAAAAAATGGTTAAAATGGTGTCACAATATATATTCATACACTTGGTGACAACCTTGACTGCACACAAACATTGCAACATTGCTCATCAGGGTGGCATCTAACAGGTCATAGATTTACTGTGTGGCAACCTTCACATTACCACAATACCAGTATTCACTTGGTAACAATCTTTATATATACAAAACTATGTCAAGTTGACAATCATAGTGCTCTCCATATTGGTAACAATCCAATCAATATTGACATAATATGTACTAAATCATGGCAAACTTCAAGTCGACATTGCCACTTGGTGACAATCTTCAAGTCAACATTGCCACAATATTCACTTGGTGGCAACCTTCCAGTCAACATTGCCACAATATTCACTTGGTGGCAACCTTCAAGTCAATATTGCCACAGTATTCACTTGGTGGCAACCTTGACATCAATACAGCTGTTCTTGCAAGCAGCAGTGATGACCATGGTTGTCCCTGGTGACACAGAGACAGGCTGCCTCTGGATAACCGCTGCTTGCTTCCAATGGTGCTTATGGTCCTGGGTACATACCTTGGTACCTTCACACAGCATCATGTGAAACCAGTAGACAACTGCCATGGTCTTGCCATTGTCTACTGCTGGAAGGTTAAAGGTCATTTTCTGGTCCAGGTAGGATGGGACATCATCGTGAGTCTCCTCGTTAAAATTAAAAGTGAAGAGTTCAAATGGGTCTGACAGCTTCTTGTAGTCAAGAGTGGACAGACAGATATCGACATGTGTGGTCATCTGAAATTACAGAGCAAAATTACTTTCCCATTTAATACTAGTAAGTTAAATACGGGGATATGTAAGTTAAATTATTGCAGTAATTACATGATTTATTGTGGTCACCAATAGTTTATATCTGGGTTAGTTCTAAATTCGCCTAAAGGTGGTGCTGCCCATCCTGTTCATGGTTGATTGCCCACATCTTGTGGTCAGTTTCCATGACCCTCACTTTTTCTCCATACATTAAGATGGGGCATTAGCAGATATAAATTTACCCTCTCTATATGTTGCAAAATAAGCATTAAACTTTCATTTTATCACACCTGGGTATATTTGAAAGATAATAATATGTACTTCAGGTAGACTAGAAGATGAGATTTATGGGACTTAGTATTTACATGGATCAAGTGTGTGAGATATACAGAAACTCATTTGGCTCTTGAAGCCTTGAATTTTCATTGGGAATACATGTGCTATAGGAAAGGGTTAATCTGCTAATGAGTGTCTGTCTACAACGTGTGACACAAGCTTTATGGTTGGAGATTGTTGCACTCTCTGACCTGAAAGTCATTGATGAAGGGATCCACAATGTATCCCAGGGTGCTGTCTGTGTCCAGAACACGCCCGTCCTTCACCAGACTGATGGACTCCACAACCATGGCGTGTACCACCGCACTGTGGGGCACAATGACGCCATCGGGCTTCAAGCAGGTTACCCTGGTCAACACAGGTATACATATTCAAATGATGACATCCAGGATACATTCTGTCTGTTAGGAACTTCTGCATGGTCTGTCACATTAGAAACAGCATTCTTTTTTCAACTTGACAAAATTACAAAGCAATATTTTGCATGTTAACAATTGTACATATACATGTACATGTACATGTACATGAACATACCAAAAAAATGAATTGTCATGTTACCAACCAATCTGGTTCACAAGGTACTCACTGGCAAAATGAATATCAACTACATGTAAGTTTGTGATCATGCTGGTGAACTTTTGTATTGCGGAAATCCAATTGAATATTATAATATTTTCTCTTATCCCATCATATGGCCAGCTTATCCATAAATGTGCCCACTGGCAACTCTCCTCCAGTAAACTGGAAAATGTGACTGGATGTCAAATGCCATATTTATGCGATACATGTATTACTTTCATGACTTTAACCAAAATTTCAATCAGAATTGCAGTTGACACCCACCACAGTCTTGCTTCCAAACTGCCAATCTGAAATTTGACCCTTTCTTTATTGCTTGCAAAATTTGCTACTAGGTAGGACAGCCCTGTAGTTTGAACCTGGAGAGATGACATATTAAGAGTTAATATGTCCCAGGTCAAAAGGTTCCCTTGGTACAAAGCAAAGGAGCTGCCTTGGTTTTAAGAAGGTAAGGGTTAATACACATATATTACACATTAAACTGACCTGGCCAGAGCTATGTCCTCCAATACCCGCTGTCTAAGACACCCACACGGTTCCACCAGCTCAGTTAGCAACACAGTCCACTTTCTCTCACATTTCTCTAAGTCTTCCTGTCCAAACTCTATTCTACTTACATCCACCTGATTGGTCATTGCCAGGTTGCATAGCAGCATCTGATTGGCTGGACTGTCTTCCCTGATCCATACTGCTTCTGCACCTAATTTCAAAGCCTGCAGACCAATCAGAGAGAAGGCTTGGGTGAGATCAACCACTGAGAGGTCTCCGCCACAGTTTTGTGCTGAATGTATCTTTTCCAGCGTGTTGCATAACGCTGTATTGAAGTCAATGTCATTTAACCTGGCAAGCTCCCATCTCTCTAAGTAATGGACTGGACTTGAACACAGATGGACTACCTCTGCTCTTGGTATTTTATTAGAGTGACTAGAATAGGGAGGGCTGTTCCATAATATCCCCCCAGCAGCTTGGTCCCAGGCGCTGGCATTTACTCCTGATGCTGTTGTTAGCGTGGTATCTGTATTCAGGTGGACAGCCCTGTCTATACAGGAGCACTTAAAGCATAATGAACTGTCCTGGCATTTCCAACAAACACTCAATGTGTCTCCAACTTTCACAAACAGGTTTTCCTTAGCACCTAGAAAAGCATTAAAAGGTATAAGATCAGGTTATGGGCCCACAAGCTGCAAGGTGTATGAAACTTGCATTTTACAGTTTTTCAATATCTTTTGTTACAATGTTTAAAAAGACCAAACAAAGTACATATGTATATTCTCTAAGTACATATTCTGAATTGAAGATTATGACACAAATTTAAACATTAAAATCAGATGTGAAGCAAAGAGGAGCTGCACATTTAAAGTGTGATTTTTGTCAAAATTTAATTTGATAAATTCCACTTCATTTTATTTCATTTTGGGGGATATAACTTACACGTATTTACTTTTTTGCATGCATGTATATATATATGCAAAATTGTGACACAAGCAAACTGAC